>CM076581.1:50134449-50384622 GCA_034641835.2 Pinus albicaulis | reverse complement strand
TTAAGAGGGCGATGCGTGGAATTCTAAAACCACCTATTTTGCATAGGTTGGGAACAGTTAAATAAAATGAAACTTTATGTGTGAATTTCGTCGGATTGGAAAGTTAAGAAAAGGCAGAGTCCGATGATCATTCGATTGATGGAAGGTTGATATGCATGTGAACGCAACACAAAATACACAGGTAATGGAAGAAACATAACAGTTATGTAGCAGAGCTAGAATATAATAGCATAAAATGAAAAGATAGTGAGGACAACAAAAAATACAAATATATGGCAAACCAAGAGCTGAAAGGGCTGAATTGAAATATTATTGTATCTATAAATGTAAATGATTTAACTATTTTTATTGTATGCGATGCAAAGGAAAGTCTCTGTAGGTAAAGAAAAACTCCAATTTAATTTTGAAATGAATAGATAGTGTTGTAACCTCCAGAAATGATGACCGAGAAAATGAGATGGTGGAAGGCAAAGAGTCGTACTTGTTCACTTCATATTCTCTGTAGAATGCAAACAGTCAAAAAGTTATCTGTATAAAACATGTAATATCGGTATGCGTAGGGGGGTGAGAGAGTGTAAGAAGAAGAAGGAGCAGAGAGAGGGGTTTTGAAGATCCAGAGTTGATATAAAGCAAATTTGAAGGGTTGAAGGACAACAGTAAAGAAGGAGAAAAACAGAGTTGATATCCAGGTAAATCAGCATATGATTTTATTGTACAGTGAGGAAGTTGGTGCTTCCATATCAAGGTGTAGATTGATAGATATATAGTTGTAGCTAGCTGAGGTAGGAGCCTCCTGTAGGTTATAGCCTGTAGAAAATAGATGGAGTTGGAGCTTCCTTGTAGGTTGTAGCTTGCAAAATTGAGGTAGTAGCCTCCTATAGGTGGGAGCCTACAGAAAATCAGTGGTGAGAGGGAGTTGGATCTTTCCTTTGCATCACAACAATGATAAGATGTGGTTTTCTCCCTTATGGGTTTCCACTTAAATCTGTTGTCTATGTGCATGATGATTATGTGTTGATATTCTGTATTTAATCTGCTTAATACCTGCTACTCACTTATTAAGATTGTTGTTCCATTGTACATTAATTTGATCACAAAATGAAGATGTAAATAAGTGTAAAAGAAATTTTTAAAAGACCCTAAATGCACTAAACTGATTCACCCCCCCCCTCTCAGTTTAACTAAGGGTTCAACAATTGGTATCAGAGCAGGTTCCTTCTGTATCAGTTTAACAACTGGAAGGAGATCCTAGGTCCCCAAGATGGCTAGTCTAGAAGGATGCTCAACAAATAACACCCCTTTGTTTACTGGTACAAATTATGCCTTCTGGAAAATAAGAATGTGGACATACATAATGTCTCTAGGAATAGAAGTTTGGGCTGCTGTGGATTTGGGATATGCCCCAAAGGATTCTGACATAGAGAAAGAAGCCAAACAAGATTTTATAGCTAATGAAAAAGCCATGAATGCTCTCTTAAGTGCTCTGTGTGAGGTAGACTTTATCAAAGTAATGCACTACAAGTCTGCCAAAGAAATATGGGATACATTAGAAAGTATCCATGAGGGAGATAAAAAGGTGAAGATTGCCAAACTACAAGTCTATCGAGCCCAATTTGAAAATATAAAATGAATGAAGAAGAAGATGTTGCTAGCTACTTCTTAAAGGTTGAATAAATTGTGAATAATATGAAAGCTCTAGGAGAAACCATTAGAGAATGTGTAATTGTTCAAAATATATTGAGATCTTTACCATCCAGTTTTAATCATAATGTTTTTTCCATAGAAGAAACAACTGATTGGGAAACTTTGACCATGAACCAATTACTTGGAAACTTAACAACCTATGAGATGATACTTCCACAGAGGAAGTCAAATGTGAGGGAGGAAGCCTTTGAGGCTCAGAAGAGCAAATAAGAAAAGGAAGATACATGCTCTTGCTCTGATGAAGAAGAGGCAAAATTTGTTAGAAGATTGGATAGAGGCTCAGGTAAGTATAAAGGTAAGATTCCATTTAAATGCCTTAACTGTGGAAGAGTTGGGCAATATGCATCAAAGTGTCCTTAGAAGAAAACAAAGAATCAGATTCAAGAGATAGAGAAAAATAAAACAAATAACTAGAAGAAAGGGAAGAGATTCAATACAAAATCACTTTATGCTTAGCAAGATAGCAGTGCATCTAAAAAATTAGATGAATCCTCAAACGAAGAAGGAACTTCTGAATTTGTGTTGATGGCCAAGGAAGATTCTGAAGGATTCCTTCTAGAAGATGAGGAGGAAGGTGAGGCAGATCTTGAGGGGGAGCTAAGAAGTTCCCTGGAGGAAATAAACAGACTTAAACTCAAGTGCAGAAAATAGAAATACATTCTACTCAAATATGTAAAAGAGGTACCAAATTCAGAAGACCTCATTCAATTGAAAGTAGAACTTGAAGAAGCTAAGAAGGTGGAAGACATGTTACTAAAGCAAATTAAGGATAAAATTCAGAAGCAAGAAAAATTGGAAGAAGAAGTAGTATGTCTGAGAAATAAATTAGAACACACCCAAAGGGAATTGACAATGAACACTCCTCGAATAAAAAACACTGAACAGTTGAATAAAATAATAAATGATCAAATATCTCCTCTCATAAATACTGGGATAGGTTACGAAGGAGAAACTAGCAAATCCAAGGTAGAGGACAACCAGAATATCATTTTTGTGAAAGATGTAAAATAAAAAATTAACTCTCAACAATCTGAGATTATTGCAGCTAGAATATTGATAGAAGAAAGGAGTAGGGGGTGTAAGAAGCTCGAAGATTAGATTGCCTCCATGGAGACCTTGGAGAAGGCAGACATTGAAAGGAATGATGAAGCAGCTCAAAAAGGAACCATAGAAGCAAAAGCCAGCAAGAACTTGATGTGTGATGAAACAAACAAGAACAAGCAACAACATCAAGAGACAAAGAATGAGAGGAAGAAGAAAGTAGTTGCAAAAAGGTCAATTGTTCCTGAAGATCAATTGAACAAGTTTAGAAGATCTCAAAGGAGATTTTTTCCTCCTAGGAGAAATTTCACTTGTTTTTCCTGTCACAAAATAGGACATATTGTTGCATACTGTCAGACAAAAATAATTGATTGCAACCAGCAAAGGATGCAGAAAATGAAAAGACTACCTCAAGCAACCAAATGTAGAAGAAAACCCTTCACCAGATACACTAATTGTTTCCATGGGTATTGTTTTTGTTGTAAGGGGTTTGGCCATAAAGCCATGGAGTGCAGAATTTATGGACAAAGACTGATGTTTAAAACCCCAAGGAGATTTATGAAAAATGGAGATTTCACTCATACACATAATCCATTTAAAAATATAATCAAATTCATTGTATGCCATCAAATCGGACACATGTCTTCCAAATGTCCTCTCAATGAATGCGTTCCATCTTCTTAGAAAAGGTGCCAAACAAATAGCTTCCTGCAGTGGAAAAAGAAGTTGAATAAGTGTGACTGGGCTCTAATAGCTCAAGATTAGAAAATTCAATGGTATATGGGTAGTGGGTGCTCAAAGCATATGACTGGAGATTGAATAAAGTTTGTAACCTTTGATGAAAAGAAATCTAGAAATGTAACATTTGGAAATGATAAAGAAAGGAAAATCAAAGGAAAAAGCTCAGTTAGTATGAATAATGGAAGAGGAGAGGCTCAAGATGTACTATTTGTGGATGGGCTGAAATCCAATCTTCTAAGCATCAGTCAAATGTGTGATAAAGGCTTTGGGGTCCTTTTGAGAGCCCAAGATTGTGAGATAAGATCGAGCACCACAGGAAAGACGTTGATCAAAGGTGTTAGAACAGAAAGTAACGTCTATATATTGGAAGAAGAGAATGAAGCATGCCACATAAGAAAACTTGATGAATCATGGTTATGGCATAGAATATTGGGACACTTAAACTTTGACCACATCATCAGTTTGAGAAAGAAGAAAGCAGTCAGAAATAACTTTGACCACATCATCAGTCTGAGAAAGAAGAAAGCAGTCAGAAATATCCCTACAATAAAGAAGCCTCCAAATACTATATGTAAATCCTGCCAATTGGGAAAACAGACCCGAAAATATTTCAAGACCAAAGATGAACTATCTACAAGTAGGCCACTTCAGCTTGTACACATGGACCTATGTGGACCCTCAAGAACTAATGCACTAGGTGGAGAATCTTATTTCATGCTAATAATATATGATTTTACCAGATTGACGTGGGTGGCATTCCACAAATATAAATCTGAAGCAATTGAGAAATTCAACATATTCAAGGCATTCGTAGAAAATCAAACAGGATGCAAGCTAAAATGCATCAGATCAGACAGAGGAGGTGAATTCACAGACTATGATTTTTCATACCTATGCAATGAACAATGGATAAAACAACAGTTTACAATTGCAGGTATACCTCAAAAGAATGGAGTGGCAGAAAGACAAAACAGGTCAGTTCAACAGATTGCTAGAGCCATGATGCAAGAAAGTAACATTCCCCAAACCTATTGGGAAGAAGCAGTACACACAGTTGGTCAAATTCTCAACAAAGCTCATCTAAGACGAAATTGTGATAATAATCCTTACGAATTACGACATGGTAAACTAACATCAATCAAGCACTTTAGAGTCTTTGGAAGTAAGTGTTTCATAAAAATTAATGATTAAAAACTGGGGAATTTTGATGCAAGAGCTGATGAAGGAATATTTTTAGGATATGCATCCAAGAGTAAGGGTTACAGGTGTTACAACAAAATACTACACAAAATTATGGAAATAATTGACGTAAGAATTGACGAAGATCTACCAAACAGTACAAGAAACACAAGCTACACCAATCCTCCAGATGATCATGAAGCTGAGAAAAAAGATAATGATGAACATAACAAGACAACAGAAGATACCGAATTAAACTCAAAGGGTCCCTCAAAATACACTCAAATGAACCATCCAGAATATCAAATCATTGGGGACAAAAGTGTGGGAGTCCAGACAAGAAGACAGCTTGATGAACAGACAAAAGAAGTATACCTAGCCATGCTATCTCAAATAGAGCCAAAGAAGTTTTAAGAAGCCTACAAAGACAAAAACTGGGTAAATGCTATGAATGAAGAACTAGACCAAATTGAGAAGAAAAATATGTGGGAATTAATTCCAAGACCCACTGCGAAAAATGTCTTTGGCACAAAATGGATATTCAAGAATAAGATGAATGAACAAGGGCAGGTAATCAAAACTAAATCCAGACTTGTATGCAAGGGATATTCACAAATTGAAGGACTTGATTATGATGAAACCTTTTCCCCTGTAGCTAGGATGGAAGCAACCAGAATGTTTTTGGCCTTTGCATGCTATCATGATTTTAGGGTATATCAAATGGATGTGAAGTCTGCCTTCCTGAATGGAGATTTAGAGGAAGAAGTCTACATGGAACAACCTGAAGGATTCTCATTAACATAGAAACATGACTATGTGTGTAGATTAAAGAAAGACTTATATGGTCTGAAACAAGCTCCTCGTGCATGCTATTCAAGGCTAGAGAAATACTTGCAAAAACAAGGGTTTAAGAAAGGAGGAGTAGACATCAATTTTGACATAAAGGCTAATGAAGATGAAATCTTAATTGTAATAGTATATGTAGACGACATCATGTTTGGTAGCAACAAATATGAGTTAGCAAAAGGATTTGCTGAAGAAATGAAATCAGAATTTGAGATGCCAATGATTAGAGAGCTCACCTTCTATTTAGGACTTCAAATTCAACAAAAGAACACTGGAATATCCATTTCACAAGAAAAATACTTAAGAGAAATGTTGAAAAGGTTTCAAATCGAAGACTGCAAAACTGTGTCA
This sequence comes from Pinus albicaulis, assembly GCA_034641835.2. Taxonomy (NCBI): domain Eukaryota; kingdom Viridiplantae; phylum Streptophyta; class Pinopsida; order Pinales; family Pinaceae; genus Pinus; species Pinus albicaulis. The sequence goes on along the minus strand of CM076581.1, from coordinate 50,378,760 downwards.
ACTCCCATGATCACTGGATGCAAACTATGTGGTAATGATGGATCAATAGATGTAGATCAAAAACTTTACAAATCCATGATAGGAAGTCTGCTATATCTAACTTCTTCAACTAGACCAAACATTATGTTGGCAGTAGGACTTGTAGCAAGATATCAAGCAACACCAAAACAAAATCACTTACTTGCAATCAAGAGAATATTTAGATATCTACAAGGAACCTCACATTACGGCCTATGGTATCCAAAAGGAAAAAGTTTCACACTGACAGCATAAACAGATTCAGATTGGGCCAGTTGTGTGGATGATAGGAAAAGCACAAGTGGAGGTGCTTTTTATTTGGGAAAAAGTCTGGTGGCATGGCTAAGCAAGAAGCAAACTGTTGAGCCCCAAGATTGTTCTTTCTTTCATCTTACTTCACTCCATTTTCCTTTGTCCATTGTTATCCCAGTTGTTATAGAATCATTTTTCACCTTCATATGATTCATGATTGCTTTTATGGCTTTGGGCACCCATTCCTATAGACTTGAACAAATTCACTAAAAAACAGTGTTAAAATTCCCATACGCGGGTATTCCCAGACTTTTCCGCTTGTATACGCGAGTCCACATGTACTTTTCTGCGTATGCCATTAAAATCATTAAAAAATATATATAAATTCCTTATTTTCGGGCTGGGTTGACAGTTACTCTAGTAGTTCAACCACCCCAGTACATGGCCAACTATTTCCAACTGACTGAAACTACTTTGAGGGAGTATAAAAGCCCCTCATGTGTATGGCCTAAGGGAGAGAGAAATTTTATAGTCATTATACTCTGTTGGATTCCCAGTTCAAGTCTGATTCCCCGTGCCTCCTGCACTTTCCCAGATTTATATCAGGAAACCCTTGTTTCCTGGAGATGTTCATCCGTTTATATGCCATCTCGAGTGCACTAGTCTTGGAAGAATCTTAGCGAGGCAAGGGCGGGACGAATCCGGACGACGGTCTGTTCAAAGATCGTGGAAGGATTCAGGTGATCTCTCCATTTTTACTACTGTACATGCTATTCATAATAATGAATAACCGTCTTGTTCCTGAACTTCTATGTTAGTATCTATTTTTATATGTGGAAAGATTGATTATTAAGCAGTTATTATCGTTTATATCATGTTTCACATTGGTTACACTAACATTTAAAGGAATTATATGCTGTACAACTAGGTTTCCGTGCATGTTCTTTCTTGTTTTACAAGTTGAAGGAGGAAGGAAGGTTGCTGGGGGTTTGAACCCCACGGGATCTACATCGAACATAGGACTACGGGTGAGTTCTGCTATCGTTGTTATCTAGTTTTTTGCATTCAAGTATGGTTGTGTGTGAGTCCTTCTGAATGGCATGCCTTGCTCTGTGGAGGTTTTGACCCAACAAACCTCTAGGGTGATTTTCCCCGAAACAGAACTGGCGACTCCGCTGGGGATCGCATTCTTGTGATTCCCCTGTTGGGTGGTTTCAGCTGTTTGATAGGTTTCCAACAGTTTTAACTTTTATTTCCAGTCCAGTTTACTCTTTCTCAGTCAGACTGAAGTCCTGGTTTCTTATCCAGGCTTGATCCTTTTTGTTTTTCATTTTTTACCTTTATATACGCGGGTTTGTCTGCACACAGTCGCGTATACACGCATTTTTTGTTAAAGGGAGTCGCGTATACGCGGGTTTCCTTTAGCACAGTCGCGTATGCACGCTTGTTGCTAAACTGTAAAGTTGCGTATACCTAGGTAGATTTTGAAATTTTGGATTTCTTGGCTTTTTAGTCCTTTCTGTCTGTGGAGACCTGTTCCTGCAGTGTCTTTGTACCCTCTGGATTGTGAAGAAAGTGGTCTTTGGTATTTTCTCTCTCTTGTTTGATTGAAAACTAGTCTTTTTGGCAAAGTATTGTTTCTTGTGCTGGCATTTCTGGTTCGAGTACCAAGATCTCTTTCTGGGGATTCTTGGCTGTTCTGCTTTATCAGAACAGAGAGCTCCTGCTCATTTACTCTTTCCTACCTTTGTGTCTTGCTTTGCACTTCGATTTTTGCCCATTTCTTGGTTGGTTTTCTTGAAGTTCAGTCGACTAGGTCTTGTTGCAACTTTTGAAGAGTCTTTCTTGGTTCTTTGAAGTTTTTGTTTGCTGCAAGGTTGTACTATTCTTCTAGGCTGAGTGGCTGAGTTTTCTTGTCTTCTTTTGCTCATATTGATCTTGCTACTAGTTATCCCTATAAGATTTGGAGCATTTTTGAAGTTTTTGCTTGAAATTCAGTGTTGTTTGGCTTGGGATTTTATAGTTTTTCTTGGTCTTTTCGAACTCTTCTTTTATAAAACTCAAAAGCTCAAAAAACATTTTGCTTTGTTGTTTGCTTTTGTTTTTGCATTTTTGTTTTCGTTTCATTGTATCTTTTGAAGCTTTGTTGAGGTTTCTTGCCTTTGGATTTTGGCTTGATTTTGGAAAGGAGTTGTCATTGATTTCTTCCTCTTGTTTTTAAGCATTTTTGGTGTCTTCATATTAAGAGTTCTTGATTTTGGGAACTAGCTTTCTGGACAACCAAAAAGAGATAAAACTGAAGGATCTTTGGGAAATTTCACTCTGCTTTAGGAGATTTTGCATCTTAGAATTTTCATGCTTGTAGTGATTTGCATCAGGTGCACTTAAGCATTTAGTCATTTTCATAGTTTTTTGTGAGTGTGAGTTTGTTATCTGAAAAGAAAAATACAATTTTTAATCTCGTAGAACCTGTGTAGAAGTTTCTTTTCATCGAAAGACAATAACTTCATTTGCATGTAGTTTGGTTTTTATTAATTTCTTTTCTGCGTCAAAACACCATAAGTTTCATCTCTGTATCCCTTTGACTTAACATAATAGCCGATTAAAATAAGCGATATAATTTAAAATCAACTAGCAAGTTTTCTAAGTGTCATACACCAACTAGCTAGGTTGTAGGGCCTTGGATTAGGTGAGTGGAGAGTTAACTCTCCAAGGCCACTCAAACAAACATAGAAGTTGATTAATTGAGCGAAATCCAACTCCGTTAGGTGGACCGGGAAAGCTCTCCTCCAGAGAGTCAAGCGCGAGGGGAAGTGAAGGCTAAGAAGAGAGATACCCCCTCTCTGATTTGCTGAATCTGACCTCAAGACCGTTCCGCCCAACTTCTGACATGGATTGGTGCCCATAGTTGCCACTCCTAGGTTCCACACAGGTGACTGCGGGGGGGAATACCCGTGGTACCTGAGGCAGACGTCGCATCACTTTCAGCAGTACTTCTGGGGGGTGCCCTTGTGAAGCTTGGGTGCTTGAGACGGCAAAGGCTATCATTAGGAGGTCGGCATAACTGTTTCTGATACCTTCGCTAGTAGGCCTGGGCCGTAATTATCCCATACTACTTTCGGGAGGTCCTATATTTTCGCTTTCTTGTATTTTGGTGTCCGGTCCTCATCACCTGGAGCGGAAATACTTGAAGGTTGTTTGCTTGATTGTATCTCAGGGATTATTTTTTTAGTGAGTGCTCTTTGCTCCTAGCTTGCCTAGCTTTACACTTTTTTGAGTCTAATTAAAATCTATAAAAGTGGCTGATCAAGCACCTCGTCGATCGAGGAGAATCCGGAGGTTATCTCCCGAGATTCCAAAGCCTTCTTCGAGAAGGCGTAGGAGTGATTTAGCAGGTGGTTACCACCCTGTGGCGTCCGATGCAATGGAGAGAGATCCTCCACAAGGGTCTGAAGGTTTCATAGCTGATTCTGGTGTTGGTTCCGAGAGGAGCGTTCCGCTCACCTCGTGAGTATTATTTACGCAGGAAGAAGATATACAGGTAGAGGAAGTGTCTGAACCCTGAGATTCACTTCCATCTCCTCTTCCTCCTGATTATCCGTTCGTTGTTCAATACATCGGACCCGAGTCAGAGAGACCGTAAGATCCTCCTTATTATACATACCTTTCGATGGCCACGACTGGGAACGCGGCTTCTGCTGTGAGTGCTGCAGGCATTCAGACTCCTGCTTCTGTTGAAGGAGGGGGCACTATTGCTATATCTTTGATTGCCTCTAGTGCTGCTGTGTTTGGATCTGGTTTCACCCAAGCACATGCTTCTCAATCTGGTCCCTTCTGTTTTGGAATGCCCACTACTAGGATTCCTTCTTTTTCCTTTTCCGCTGCTACAGCTGGATCTACACCCATGTCTTCCATGGCTAGTGGATCAGCTTCTTTTCAAGGGTTCCCCTTCGGAACTGGACATATTCCTAGTTCGAATCCTTCTTTAGGGTCCTTTCCATTTACTTCTCAGACCCAGAGTTTCAACCCTTGGTCTGGAGGTCAAAGTTCGACTACTTTTACAGGTTGGAACCCTGTATTCACTACAGCGGGGGCAGGGAATCAATTTTACGCTGGTCACCATGGGAATGCTTCTTTCCCTTCATCGAGTACTTATCAGACTTTTCCCTCTCTATCTAATGCATAGAACCCCTATCAGGGGCTTTCCTCTTCATTTAATACTTCAGGCGGGGGAACTAGTCCGGTCTTTGGTAACTCGGCGTGGGGAGGAGGTTCTTCTCCTTTTGCTACGAGTTCTTGCTGGCAACCTGGTGCCTCATCAAATCTAGGGTATTCTTTTCAGAATGTTGGGAATTCATCCTATCAAGGATGGAATCCTCAGGCTCCGCCTCGTTTACCTTTTCTGGCAACGTTAAACTTGCCAGATCTGTCGAAATTGACGAATGATCCGATTCGGTACAGTTCGGGGTGGCCTCCGGTCCCGACCAAACTACCTTCAGACATTCCAAAGTTTGAAGGCAAGAATGGAGAGGATCCGGCTGATCACATCACCACGTTCCATTTATGGTGTTCTTCTAACTCCCTGATCGATGATTCGATTAGGTTGAGATTGTTTCAACGCACCCTAACTGGAAACGCTGCCAAATGGTATATTGAGCTAACTGGGGGCAGTTTTGCTACATTTGGAGAACTGGATGTTACATTTCTAAACCATTTCCAGTTGCCTGTCCGATATGATGCTGGGACTGAACTCCTAGCTAATTTTAAGCAGGACGACGCAACCCACATTTCTGACCATATTCAAGAATGGAGGAGAAGGAAGAGGCTTATTAAAGCTCATATTCCAAGAGAATTCCTTTTGGAATGGTTTCTGAAATCTCTGCAGTCAGACATTTCTAAAGATGTATCCCTTTCTGGGGTATTTTCTGAGGAGCAGGCCATTTTTAGGGCCCAGCAGCTGGAACTGATCTATTCTCAGTCTGGGGTCCTCCATAAATATTTTCCCAATGCTCCTCGCTCCAAATTAGATTTATCCAAAACTAAGCCTGGTCCGCATGGTGATGGGCTTATCGGGTCGATCAATAGTGGTGCAGCCAGCCTGCTTAATCAACTGCAGTAGTTGTCTTTGCAATCTGCTCCTTCTGGTCAGGCTGTGCCTGCTGAGTCATCGCCTTCCCAGTCTTTGTCCATAAATGTTGTCCAAGCTTCTGATCCCAAAGGAAATCAACAATCCGAAGGGAAGAAGAAGGGACGAAATAATAAGAAAAAGGGCAAGAATGGGAAGGGTAATGCGAATAAAACCAACGAGCATGTTGGTGAGGGTCCAAAGGACAAAAAGAAAGTGAAGTTTCCATGAAAGTTATGTACTAGAGACCACCTTACACACCTTTGCCCTAAAATTCAGGATGTACAGCGCTTGTTAGCTCAGCAGGGTTCTTCTAGTTCCCAGGCTGTGTTGACAAACCCTTTTCCCCAAGGGCAACAGCTAGTTGTTGGCGCGAATCAAAATTCTGGGGCTTCCTCTGGGGGCACCCAGGAAGGGGAAATTCCATCGAACATATTCATGATGAGTGCTCACATGGATGTCGCGACGAGATCCCATGATTATGGCGGAGAAGAGTCTTCGAAAGCTAAGGATACTCCTGATGCTACTGAGGCGCTTCACATTACGAAGCCTACTATTGAGTCTATGCCTCAGATTCCCAAAGCATCTTCTAAGCGATCGACGATTAATCCAAACGCTAGGGCTGCCCAAAACTACTCTATTGTGGAAGATCTGGCGCAGAGTCCTTGTGCTATGTCGGCTTTAGAGGTACTCCAGTCTTGTCCGGCTCAGCGCAGTGCTTTGCTCACTGCCATTGGGGCTATTGATCCAAAAAATTCTCTTCTGATTACTTTTGATATGTCTAATTTTAAGAAGAGACTCCCCCATCATATGGCTTTTCATATTAAATCATCATACCGGAAGTGAAACATCTTTCAGACGGTTGTTGATGAGGGTGCTTCCACATGCGTGATGTCTCTCACATGCTGGAAGACAATTGGATCTCCCAAAGTTGTTCCATATACCACTCTTCTGACTGCGTTTGATGGTCATTCTCACAGACCGCATGGTATTGTCCCAGATTTGCCTATCTGTGTTGGGGGAAAAACTGTCAATATAGAGGTTGAGGTAGTGGATGAAAGCTTGGACTACAACCTTCTGTTGGGGAGAAACTGGATTTATGAGATGGATGCCATTGCATCCTCATTATTTCGGATTATATGTTTCCCTCACGAAGGGAGGATCGTTACAGTAGATCAACTGGACTGTCCTCCTGTAGACCCGAATGCGTTTACTGACTCATCTGTTCCAAAGTTGGATAATACTAAGGCGCCTGTTGAGAATTTAGGAGTTGGAATGTATTCTTCCTTGATGGGTACTTTCGATATTCCTCCTCCTACGGTGCATATAAATGAAATTTCATCCTCCAAGGCTCCTCTTCGAAGAGAGTTCTTCAGAACTCATTATTTTTCGGACCCTTGGACCTTACCTTCCCCTACAACCACATTAGCGGAAGGTCAAGTGGGTGGAATGGCATTTCCGATGTCTGCAGCTGAGATTGCTTATCAGTCTATTGTTGACTCTGCAGAATCCAGTCCAGCTCCTCTTTCACCGGAAGAGTTGGATGGAGATGTGGCTCTGGCTTGGACACTTAGTTCTTCTTCTGCCCAGGATTGCCTTGATACCACTCTTCCATCTGAAGAGGCCATCCTGGAAGCTATGACTGGTATAGATAGACCGTGGGATGATTTGCATCATCGGTCTTACTTTTTACCTGATTTGAGCGAAGTTGAAACAATTTTTCCAAGTCCTCAGTCTCCTGGTCCTGTTCGCCCAGTCCTGAACCCTTTAGCACCAACACAGGTATATGCTGAAGGGAACATGGCTGTGATTTCTCCTACTATCCCGGTGAAAATTTCCAGGGATCCCAATATTATTGAGAATGTCTTCATCGGAGCTGAATGTTCCCGTGAAGAGATTCAAATTTACACCGAGCTCTTTAAAGAGTATAGGGATGTATTCGCTTGGTCTTATGAGGAAATGCCTGGTATAGATCCATCTATTGTCCAACATGAGATCAAGACTTACGAAAACGCTAAGCCTGTGAGGCAAAAAATTCATTCGGTTAATCCTAGGAAGGCAGCAACTATCAAAGCTGAGGTTGAGAAGCTGCTTAAGGCGGGATTCATTTTCCCTGTTCCTTTGACTGAATGGGTTTCAAACCCTGTTCCGGTAGATAAAAAGCAAGGAACGATTCGAGTTTGCATCGATTTCAGAGACCTAAATAAAGCATGTCCTAAAGATAATTACCCCACACCATTTATCAATCAGATCATTGATGAGTGTGCCGGTAATGAGATTTTCTCCTTCATGGACGGTTTCTCCGGATATAATCAGATTACTATCCGTCCTGAAGATCAGCATAAGACTGCCTTTATTTGTCCCCGGGGTACTTTTTCATACAAGAAGATGCCTTTTGGTCTTAAAAATGCTGGGGCTACCTTTCAGCGGGCCATGTCATATGCCTTCCACGACATCAAAAATATTATCGAGGCGTATTTGGATGATTTAGCTGCTCATTCTCGAAAGAGGATGGATCATCCTGGTCACCTCCGACAAATATTTGAACGATGTCATTTCTATAAGATTAGATTGAATCCGAACAAGTGCGTTTTCGCGGTTACATCCGGTCGGTTATTGGGATTCATTGTGTCTAGGGAAGGGATTAGGGTAGATCCCTTCAAGGTTGAGGCAATACTTCGGTTGCCTCCCCCGTCCTCTATTCGTCAACTTCAAAGTCTACAAGGAAAGGCTAATTTTCTTCGGAGATTTATCATAAATTATGCTGAAGTTACCAAGGGATTTATGAGATTGTTGAAGAAGGGAGTTCCATTTCTTTGGGATGACTTCGCTCAATGCTCATTCGATGCTTTGAAAAAAGCATTGACCTCTGCTCCTTTATTGAGTCCACCTGATTATAGCAGGGATTTCCTTTTGTATCTGGTAGCAGCAGAATCTACTATTGGTATGGTTCTGGTTCAGGAGGATGATGCTCTTGCAGAGCATGTTATTTACTATCTTAGTTGAGGTTTGTTAGGACCTGAACTCCGGTATACTCCGATAGAAAAGTTAGCTTTGGCAACTGTTCATGTTGTACAACGACTCTGGCATTACATTATTCTACAAAAAACTTATGTTTTGGTAGCAGCCAATCCATTTCAGTTTGTCCTCAGTAGGCGAGTGATTGGGGGCAAATACAATAGATGGATTGTGATTTTGTAGGAATTTGATCTTGAGTTTATGTCTGCCAAGTCCAAGAAATCATTAGTTTTCGCGGAATTGATCTCTGAGTTGCCCTGTGGGGAAGAGATGATCTATGATGAATCCTTTCTGGATGAACATTTGTTTCTTATCTCTTCACAGGATCCTTGGTATGGAGATATAATTGTGTATCTTCAGACTGCGAAGTTTCCCTCTACTTTTTCGAAAGATGAGCGTCGTAAGCTGCGTCACTTGGCCAAGAATTATTTGATTATTGGTGATGCTTTATACCGTCGAGGGGTTGATTCAATCCTGAGATGCTGCTTAACTCTCGAAGAAGCTGAGGCTGTGCTGAATGATTCCCACAGTGGAGCTTGTGGTGGTCATTTATCTGGGCTTGCTACAGCCCAAAAGATCTTGCGTGCTGGGTACTTTTGGCCTTCGATTTTCAAAGATTGTATGGATTCGGTCAAAAAGTGTCATCCGTGTCAAGTTTATACTCGAAAAATGCGCGCTCATCCAGCTCCGCTTTTTCCAGTCATTACTGTTGATCCCTTTACAAAGTGGGGTATTGATTATACTACTTGTAACCCGCCTTCGGCTAAAGGTCACAAGTACATTATTGTAGCAATAGACTACTTTACGAAGTGGGTCGAGGCTATGCCTACTTTTGGGAATGATGGTGAGACTGCAGCTCTTTTTCTTTTCAACCAGGTTATTGCTTGTTTTGGTATTCCTAGAGAGATTGTCACTGATCATGGCAGTCATTTTCAGAATAGTATGATGGCTGAGTTGGCTCTCAAATTGGGTTTCCGGCAGGAGCATTCATCTCCATATTATCCTCAAGCCAATGGGCAAGTGGAAGCCGTAAATAAATCCTTGAAGACAATTCTTCAAAGGACAATTGATAAAGCTAGATCCAACTGGCATATTATGCTATATCCTGCACTTTGGGCATACAGGACGTCAGTGAAAACTGCAACTGGCTTTACTCCGTTTCAGCTAGTGCACGGGTTGGAATCCGTATTTTCCATTGAATGTGAGATTCCTTCTCTTAAATTAGCTGTTGAACTTCTTCCTGACACTTCTAGTCTTGAAGAACGACTCCTTCATCTGGAACATCTCGATGAGCAGCGTCGGGATGCCGCCACGATGAATGAAGCGCATAAAAACCGAGTTAAAGTTCAGTACGATAAGGCGGTCAAACCTAGGGTTTTTTCGGAAGGTGACCTTGTTTTGGTCTATGCCCAAGAAAAAGATGCCTTGGGGGCAGGAAAGTTTAAATCTATGTGGTATGGCCCCTTCATCATTAAAAAAGTCCTTAAGAAAGGAGCATATATCTTGGTTGATTTCGAAGGAAACGAGTTACCGGAGCCCCGAAATGGGCTCTATTTGAACAAGTATTATGCCTAGGCTTCGGCCTGGCATGTTGCTTTTGTATATAGTAGTTTTTTCTTTGTACATATCTGGTTGATTTTCGATCTTTGATGGGTTGGTGATGTTTTTGATCTGCTTTGGCAGGTTGTGTTGGATGTCATGAGTCATTTTGGTTTCGCCGATGGTGCTAGTAGACACACCCGGAACTTAGCTTTTGCGGTTTGGGTGCTTCATTATCCATCCGGTCAGCTGTTAGTATCAAGAGGGGTCTGCATTGGTCCTGCTTCCAATAACATAGCAGAATACACTGCAATTGTTTATCTACTCTCGGAGGCAATATCTTTGGGTTTTGATTCGTTGGTAGTTTTCTTGGACTCTCAGCTGGTGGTGTCGCAGTTGAACAATACTTATCGGGTTCGAGATTCATTTTTACTCCGATTGTTCTTGAGGGTATGTTTTTTACAAAGATCATTTCAATTTTAAACTTTCATTCATATTCCTCGAGCTGAAAATTGGATGGTAGAATCATTAGCTAATCAAGCACTGGATTGGCATATTAATCATTCCATACAATAAAATTTAATCATCAAAAACATCATATATTTTGATACATTTATCACATCACATCAAACATCGTTGTATATATATCATCAGAGTGTTCAAAAACTTTACAAAATTTGGATCCATAAGGTCATACAAAATTTGGGCTTATGCCCGATCATGTTCAGTCTCAAAAATATACAGTCATCTGATACATCATATCTATCTACTCCTAAGGTCCCTGCCCAGAAGTCATGTTCCTATAGAACATGATCGCGGTGGAAACTCGGCGGAATAACAGTACCTAGTCTCGGGGCACTCCTACCACCCGTCTCTGGATGGCTTCCAGCAGATCTTCCACTGCAGCCATAGGTACTTGGCGGGTTAATCCCTCCAAGTTCCTCTGTACAGCCTGGAGGGTCCTGTCTGAATCCACTGTATCCGCTTCGCCTCGGCGACGCTTGTGTCGCGAGAAACCCTCAGGTCGAACTGGTCCAATATCTGTATCATGATCATGTTTACATTGTAAGTCATTATGAATCCAATCAAAAACATGTTTGTTTTTCATTTTTTTTCATATATATTTGAAAAAATCCAAAAAATTATATAAGTCAAAAAAATTGCAAACTTACCGACTGTGCCCCATGCCGTGCCTGGTGGAAGGACAAGATCTGGATCTCCACGAAAGTCCATCCCGGCATAGGGATAGTCGTCCACATCGATGATTTGTTCTCCCCACCAAAGGAAGAACTCATCATCCCAAGTGGTCCGGGGAACTTCACTTCCCCCTAATCTCTTCATCATGTCTGCCCAGCGGGAAATTCTTGGGTCTCTCGGGCTGCTGATGGTAGAGATCACTCTGGGTCTCAATGCTAGTATCTTCTCGAAGAAGAATTTCATCAAAATTGTACCGTATCCAAAATGATTTGTCTTTACTTGGCGGATTGAGGTCAATTTTTGCTTCATGTTCAGCAACAGGGCTGTGCACCAATCATATACATGAGTTAAGCATTCCACTGCTATGCTCATTTGCGTCCTGGACGCCTGGTGTAGGGAGGCAGATCCTGCCACTCTGCCAATGGTGAAAAGGAGGATTTTCATGTGCAAATCCCTTAAATCTTTGATTGCAATTTGAGTTCCCACTTTCTTGGAACCCTCTACGCAGTACACGTGGACGTAATCTTCCACGGTTAGCCCTCCCAAGGGCTTCCCGTGCAAGTCTACTGGCTCCCCCCTCCGGGAGAGTCCAGTAATAAAATATATATCTTCCACTTCGATGCGTATAGGCATCTGATCTATAATGAAGTAGTCTTCTTCCGGTTCCCAATAGTTCACAAGCATTTCGGGCAACCGGACATTACTCTTCATATTTGGCATTTTGAAAAACTTGAGCAATCCGCAATTCCAAAGAATATTTAGCGATGCTCGATCTCGCATGACTTCTTGATCAATTGCACTGTGTTCACGCTCTCTCCATGATATGGTCATCCTGCAAAATTTCAATAATTCCTTCATTAGCTACGCATTTTTCATTTGGGCCTGCGCATACGCGACTTTATTTGTGCACAGTCGCGTGTATACGCGACTTTATCGTTACCAACCCGCGTATGCGCAAACCCGTGATTTTTTGCAAGAGATTCTATGGTGAAAATTACTAAATTTTAATTTATGAACAGACAAAATGAATAGCAAGGATGATTGATGAGCTTACCTGACAAATTCGGTGCGATTTGACGGTCGGTTGCTCCTGATTTGACAAAAGAAGTTTTTTGCTCGAGAGCACTTTTTTCCAAATCAGCAATGTAACAATGAACCAAATATGAGGTAATTTGTCTATTTATGTCCAAAAAGTTGAAAATTTTCGCAAAAATTTGTTATGCTTATTTTTTCAATCTATCTTAAGCTGCATAACCCGGCTACTTGGCAATGCCGAGTTTGGTATGTTTTCAGGTACATTTTGACAAATTTGGGATTTTTCCCGGTTTTTGATCCATGACTGCAGACTCATCATGGCAAGTATATGATCTTCACTGGCATATAGGTTAGGGAAATCACTTTCCGCTGCATCTTGCATACTAGCCTCCATACTGATCACTTGCCATAGGGTCGATCCCATTAGGTCATGACTATTACACCCATTTCACTCGCCGATTATTTAATCATGACTTGATGGTAGAGCCTTCCTTTACATGGGCTTCCTAGTTAGTTCCTCGCTATCACTTGTTGCCCATGCTGCGTTGTATGTAGGCTCGGGAGTCCTCTTTAGTCCCGCCATGACTTACGTGTTGAAGCTTCATTCTTCTTCTTCCTCACTATCATTTTTCTGGCTATTACCCTAGAGGCTCCCTGGTGTTGTTGAGTTGTATTACTGCATTGCATATTGGCTACTTGTTTATCCCGGCCTTTAGCCGGCTTCATTTGGACTCAATGTTTAAGCCAACTTTTGACCTTGTCTATCTGTACAAGTTAAACCATTGCATGCACTTAGCTATCGCGACTTGACACCCTTTTACCCATGGATGGAACATTCCTCTGAGTATCGCTTACTAGTTTCCGCCACCTTGCATTGAGCATAGGATCGTTCCAATCCCAGGAACTAGTGCATCTGTTTCTTGATACTCGTTCTATCCATTGTACCATAGCATTCTTTTATTCTTTTTCAGGCTTATTATATGAAAAGACAAAAAAATCAAATATAACAAAAAGAGCGGGAACGGGATGTATCTTCGTTATTTTGATGGCAGTACAGAGTCAGTTTGTCGCCCTTGAACAAAGCACATATAATTATATATATTTCCTTCATTTGGGATGGTTCTAGTTTGACCTAGGTTCAGCCTTTACCATGTTTCACTTGTCAGTTCTCCCCCGGTTGGTTATCTCTTCCAATCATATGGAGAGTTTGTTTTGCCTCCTGCATAACAGACTTATACAGTGTCACTTTTTACTGCCATGGTCATCACGAGTCATGCTTTTGTTCAAGGGAAGTCTAACCAGAGTCGGCCATTCTGCGGTGTCTCTTGACTCATTATTCAGTCGGCCTTCCCGGTCTCGTCAGTATCTTGTTCCATCACATCAGATGTTTTGGTCTTCTGCTCGTGCTGGTTTGAGAAGGTCCCCATTGACTTCTTGCTGGCGGGTTTGTCTCTTATCGACTACGACACATTGCTCTGAGAGCAAACCTAGAGCCGCACCCTGGCCCTATTTCCATCATTGATAGTTGACCTTGTGCTCAGCATTTGATCATCATTATGGGTCTTTGACCGAGTGGTTTCCCCTGTGTTCGACGTCAGCACACATTATCACACTTGGGATTCGTGCAGTACCTTGATTTCCATTTGACCCTATCGGTGGATTTCTCGCCTCTGTGTCAGCTTTCATTATTGGTTGGTTCAGAGGGTTTCTTCCGTGTGCTAGCTTCATCTTGTGCATGTTGGAAACATACTTCGGTTTTGGTTCCATCACTCTACTTCATCCGATTCCTTCCAAATCTTGGCCTGCGGGTTACACTCGCGCTGGACTGATGTGGGATGCCTTAATGCCTTCCTTCCAGCAGATCTTTTCCCATCGACTCCAACTCATTGCTCTGGGAATAAGGTCTAGAGTCTTTTTGTCAGTACCTTAGGGTTTGCAGTCATCAGTGGCAGACTCTTCGCTATCGACATTGGGGATTCATCATTGCCTCCTGATTGGTAGATTCTTTCAAGTGTTCGACTTCAACTCATTCATTCGCACTTGTTAGATTGTACTGGGGCACCTTGACGCTCATTTTCATTATTGGTGAGTTGTCTCGCGTTGGTTAATGGTATACATCATTGACCGGTAATCCAACGATTTCTCACATGGTCGACTTCAGCTCATTTATTCCCATTGTGTAGAATTGTGCCATAGTGATCGGTGAAGACCTCGGGTTGCATCAGCATTTCTCGGTTCACTTTTGAAAGTCCATTCAGTTTCTGCCAGTGATGTCGTCCACCCTTATATGTTGCAGTTCAGTATAGCAGCATCTTATATGTTGGCTCCCGAGTTGCGTGATTGTACCGTTTGTTCCACCTCTTATGATTCGGTACTTGGAGATTCAGTTACTTATATGATCAGACATCCAGTTGCACCATCTTTGATCAGCTTTCTATATGTGATACTTGGACATTGATTCAGACTTATATTTCCAGGCCATGCTCAGATGATTCATTGTGTACTTTCAGTTCAGCTATACTTGTATACATTTTGGATCTATTATGTACTTTCCATATGATGTATTTTTGACTGAGCATGGGTATGCCCACCTCAGCATGAGTTGACTCTCTGTTTTCTTTCATTGGTTTTTTGGCAGGCTGAAATCTGGTGAAGTCCTCTCTTGTCCTTGCGAAGTTCTTTCTATGTGCATAATACATTTCGGCCATCATGTACCCCTTCTGACCTAATATATTAGGGGGCATCTATTATAGCATCATTTTTCACCTTCATATGATTCATGATTGATTTTATGGCTTTGGGCACCCATTCCTACAGACTTGAACAAATTCACTAAAAAACAATGTTAAAATTCCCATACGCGGGTATGCCCAGACTTTTCTGTGTGTATACGCGAGTCCACATGTACTTTTCCACGTATGCCATTAAAACCATTAAAAATATATATAAATTCCCTATTTTCGGACTGGGTTGATGGTTACTCCAGTATTTCAACCACCCCAGTACGTGGCCAACTGTTTCCAACTGACTGAAACTACTTTGAGGGAGTATAAAAGCCCCTCATGTGCATGGCCTAAGGGAGAGAGAAATTTTATAGTCATTATACTCTGTTGGAATCCCAGTTCGAGTCTAATTCCCCATGCTTCCTGCACTTTCCCAGATTTATATCAGGAAACCCTTGTTTCCTGGAGATGTTCATCCATTTATATGCCATCTCGAGTGCACAAGTCTTGAAAGTTTCTTAGCGAGGCAAGGGCGGGACGAATCCGGACGACGGTCTGCTCAAAGATCATGGAAGGATTCAGGTGATCTCTCCACTCTTTATTTCTGTACATGCTATTCATAATAATGAAGAACCGTCTTGTTCCTGAACTTCTATGTTAGTATCTATTTGTATATGTGGAAAGATTGATTATTAAGCAGTTATTATCATTTATATCATATTTCACATTGATTACACTAACGTTTAGGAGAATTATATGTTGTACAACTAGGTTTCCGTGCACGTTCTTTCTTGTTTTGCAGGTTGAAGGAGAAAGGAAGGTTGCTGGGGGTTTGAACCCCGCGGGATCTACATCGAACGTAGGACTACGGGTGAGTTCTGCTATCGTTGTTATCTAGTTTTTTGCATTCAAGTATGGTTGTGTGTGAGTCCTTTTGAATGGCATGCCCTGCTCTGTGGAGGTTTTGACCCAACAAACCTTTAGGCAGATTCTTCTAAACACTGTTCATGCACATTTATCATTTAAAGGCACTTTGAAGAGTTGTGTTATCAGTAAAGATTAAATAGTTTAATATATGATTTTGGAGTTACCATTTGAAGGGAAAAAAAAAAAAAAACTTTAATTATAAGTGATAGTGAATGTCTTGGGCACTGAACTCCTTATAGCTAGAGATTGTCTCTCAAGGAACAAAATTTTTTGGTGCCATTGCCAGGGAACAAAGACATGAAGCTATTTTTTGTTGGGTTTTGTTTCAGAAATAATTTCTATCATTGGTGAACAAAGAAAGTGATTTGGATGTTTTTTTCATCAATGTAGACCTGGATTCTAGAAGACCACACACAAGGTTAGATATATCGCAACAGAAGTTTCTAGTCTTATCTCACCCAAAAAAACTCGTAACAAGAAGGGTTTGGAAAGCCAAATCCCTAATTAAATCCAGCCCTACCCTTTCTGCTCCAGGAACCAGTTCAAATATTCAAACTCCATTTTTCCACTGAGAAGAAGTAGTGAGAAACCTTCAATTCTTGGAAGAGGGACCTATGTCGTTTCATTCAGTTTTTCCTGAACCCACTTTGGAAGAAGAATCTTTTGAATCAATTTCTTTTGAATTCCTTGATTTTCAAGAAGTCACAACACTTCAATTTGGAACTCTACCATAGTGTATCTCTACAACAAGTCAGCCTGCCCCAATATCAGTATTACCTCCTCCACCATTTGTTTTTAAAGTGGAAATTAATCAAAATCTCAATTTTTCTATTCTTGATTTTCTTCTGAATATATATGCTCCATTAAATTTGGCCCAGCCAATGAATGCAATTCCACAAGGTTACCTTAAGTTGTTGCCTCATTTCACAAGGGAAGGTGATATCATTGCAGAGAAACATATTTCTTCTTTTTATGCATTTGCAGAGAATTTGAATGTTGAGTATCTTGATTTTGTTTCAAGGTTATTTGTGCAATCTTTAGATGGAGAGGCTAGAAAGTGGTTCAAGACACTTCAAGCCAATTAAATTAATAATTAGGAAGAAATGGAGAACATTTTCACTCAGAGATGGGGTGAAAAGAAAGATCATGGATATTTCTTAATTGAATTCAATGCTATTAAAAGAAAACAAGATGAAAATGTCACTGGTTTCATTAAAAGGTTTAATAAATTGTATAATAGCCTTCCAGCAGAAATAAAACCCCCACCAACTAGAGCGAAGGTTTTTTTTGCTGGAGCTTTTGAATCAGACTTTGGTTTCACTCTAAGGGAGAGGAGGTCTCCCACTTTAGATCAAATTCAGACAGATGCCTTGGAGATTGAGGCAAATTTGACTGCAAAAAGAAAATCTAAATGAAAGCAACAAACACAAGAGAAGGGGAAAGGAAAAGAAGAAGTTTCACATGACCAAATATTGGAAGATATGACTAAGGTCATAAAAAAATTGTCACATAAATTAGTAAAAATGGAACTGGAAAACAAAAATCCTCCCAGACAAGGGTAGTAAGCCCAAAATCAAAATTTCAATCCATAATTTAGAAAACAACCATTTCAGATCCTGCAAAGGGAAAAGAAATATCAACATGCAATCCAACCTCCTGTGTATATAAAAGATGGAAATGAAGAGGCAGAAGAAGAAAGTGCAAAGGAGCAAGACAACCAAATATCAACATTATATGTAGGTGAAGTAGAAGATGATGACAATGAGCAAGTCAATGATGAAGAAGAATAATCCTTAACTGAAAAAGAAATTGAACGATATTGTAAACAATTGACTGACCATGTGCACGCTGAATTACACAAACAATATGATATGAGATCAAGTGAGAGATCTAGATTGTTGAAAAATGATGAGGTGTCAGAAGATTCAACACCTCAACAGATGGAAACTCCACAACAACCAACAAAACAACTTGACAGAGGGAAGCAACAAGTTGATTCAGAAACTAAAACTACTTTTCAACAAGGGGAGAGTTCACAAAGAAAGTCAAAAGGTGAGAATTTAAACAAAACTATTGTTTCATCTGAACAAATTTCACATGTGAATAAGAATAATGTAGATCTTGAGAAGTTAATAAAACCAAGTAATACTTTTAATTTGACAAAAGAGTTGGAGAATATAAAGATACCCATTCCCCTGACTGAGTTGGTCAAGGCCCCAATATATAAGAAGCAGTTTTCAAATTTTATTAATATTTCTCAAGGTGACAATGTGGTAGACATTGTCAATTTTCAAGAAGATAAACCAATAGTGATGTTTGGTCCTCACGTGGAAGGGGTGGCTTCATCTAATCCTCCTTTTTACATTTCTTTATTGGTGCATCCTTTCATGTTACACAATTGTATGTTGGACTCGAGAGCTTCACATAATTTGATGCCATTATCTTTAATGAAGTAGTTGAATTTAAAAATCACCAAACATTATAAGGATCTTTATTCATTTGATTCTAAAAAGGTTAAGTGTGTAGGGTTGATTAAAGATATGGTTGTGCCATTGGCTCAAATTCTAGCCAGGAGCCTTGTGATGGATGTGGTGGTAGAAGATATCCCAACTTGTTTTGGGATGCTTCTTTACAGATCTTGGGGGGCTAAGTTGGGAGTTTTTTTTGAGATTGGGTTTCAATTATGCCATAATACCAGTTTTTGGGGGAGAAGAGAGAATATTGTACATAGAAAAAAGGTTTGTAAAAATAGTTACTGAGGATAATGCAAGTAATTCTCCTGTCTCTAGCTAGGAAAAAGATAATTTTTCCTGTTTCATGATGCAAGAAGTTACAAAAATTGCTGAAGATACTCAAGTTCAACTCCCTTCAGCAGTTGAGAATAAATATCTTACAGGAAATGGAGTCTGGAAATTATATTTTGATGGTGCTTGTTCGAAATATGGTACTCGAGCAGGTATTATTTTAATCACTCCAAAAGGTAATTTAATGAATTTTTCATATAAATTAGAATTTGATTCTACAAAGAATATTTTAGAATTTGAAGATCTGATTCTTAGGTTGCAAACTGCCAAACAATTAGGAGTACAAAATATATCTATTTTTGGAGATTCTAAGCTAGTAGTCAAGCAGATTAAAAATCATTGTCAGGAAACACATCCATGATTAAGAACTTACAAGAATGAAGTGTGGGATTTAGTGGAAAATGTGTGCCTTGATTTTAATATAAAATTTGTCAATAGGGAAGGGAAGAGGCTGGTAGATACGCTGGCAATTGCAACCACCAATTTTAAAACCCCCTATAAATCCAAGTCAGTGAGATATGAAGTAGAAATTAGGCACAAGCCCTAAATTACTAATAATGTGAAGCATTGGCAGGTTTTTGAAGATGAAGAACAAATTAAAGATTTTTTGGAGATGATAGGAGAATTTTCTAATTTAAAAATTGACCAAGATGAAGATGTTGGAAAGCAGCAAGAGGGAGTAGTGTCTTTTAAAGATTCAATTGGAAATCAAAAGATTTTACAACTCAAGGATAACATAATACCAAAAGGATTGGTATCTCTGGAAAAATTATTTAATGTTGATGATGTTACTAATAATCCAAAGAAAGCAGACCATGAAGAGGATTTAGAAGATTGAAATTTGGGTATAGATCAGCAACCGAAGATGGTGGGAATATTTAAAGATGTGCCTGAAAATTTTAAACAAAGATATATAAACCTGTTTAATAAGTTTGTTGATGTTTTTGCATGGTCATATGAAGACTCGAAGACATATGACACTAATATCATCGAGCACAAAATCCCTTTGAAGCTAGGAGTCAAAGCTTTTAAACAAAGCTAAGGTAGATCAATCCCTTGTTCTTGCCATCAATTGAGAAAGAAGTTAAGAATTTGTTACAGGCTAAAATCATTGTTCCTTTAAGGTATACCGATTGGGTGGAAACTATTGTACCAGAAAGGAAAATTAATGGTGAAATAAGGTTATGTGTGGGCTTTAGGAATTTGAACAGGATATATTTGAAGGATAATTATCCTTTGCCCAAGATGGACCACATTTTGCCAAAGTGATAGGTTGATATATATTGTCCATGATTGATGGATTCTCTGGCTACAATCAGATTGCAGTAGAGAAGGAGGATCAGAAGAAAACAACATTTAAAACTCCTTGCGGAACTTTCATGTATGCCAAAATTCCCTTCGGATTGATGAATGCTAGCGCCACATTCCAGAGAGCTATGGATATAGCGTTTGTAGGAGAAAGAGATAAGTTTGTGGTGATTTATTTAGATGATATAAATTTCTTTACTAAATCAGATGAAGAACATTTGGAACATATACAATAGACCTTTGAGAAGTGTAGGAGGTATGGTTTATCTTTAAAACGAAATAAATCTCACTTTTCTTTGACAGAGGGAAATTTTTTGGGACATATTGTTTCAAAAGAAGGAGTGAAGATAGAACCTGCAAGAGTGGAAGCAATAAGTAAGATACCTTTTCCAAGAAGCAAGAAAGAGATTCAGAGTTTTCTGGGAAGAATTAACTTCCTCAAGAGGATTGTTCCAAGTTATGTTGAAGTTGTCAAAGAAATCACTGATATGCTAAAGCAAGGGGCAGAAGTGAAGTGGAATGAATATGCAAGGGATTCCTTTTCAAGAATTAAAGTATATTTGCAAGAAGCTCTGGTGTTGATAAGTCATAATTATGAAAAGCCTTTTCTAATATTTTCTTTTGCTTCTGACTATACTATTGCATCTATACTTTTGCAGAAGAATGAGGAGTAGAGAGAAAAAACTATAGCATTTTTCAGCAAATTATTGAGAGATGCAGAGCTGAAGTATATAATTTTGGAGAAGCAGGCTTAGGCCTTGGTTAAAGCCCTCAAAGCTTTCAAAGTTTATGTTCTTCAGCCCCAGGTGGTTGCATATGTGCCAAATATTGTTGTTAAGGATGTTTTGGTTCATAGTGATGTAGACGTTAAAAGAGATAAGTGGATAGCCAAGATATAGGAATATGGTTTAGAAATAAAACCAACAAAGCTGATAAAGGCTCAAGGTTTGGCTAAAATTTTGACAGAAACAAATTTTCAAGCTTTGGGGATTAATTTGTTGGCTGAAATTGGAGAGAAAGAAGATGCTGGTAAACAAACAAAGTCTGAATCAGGTGATAAAATTCAATTTAAATTCTTGTGTTCTGAATGGTATAAAGATATTGTGAATTACTTGTGTTTTCTTTGCTATCCTCCTACCATGAACAAAACTAAATACAAGGATTTGCAAGTAAAATCTCAGAAGAATGTGATTGTAGATGGGAAGTTATATTGGAGAGATCCCGTGGGTATCTTACTGCTTTTTCTGAAAAAGGGAGAAGTTGTTGAGATAATCAAAGAATACCATGATAGCCTGTGTGGAGGTCATTATAGTTGGAATATTACAACTCATAAAATTTTGAAAGCTGGTTTCTACTAGCCTTCTTTATTTTTAGATATTTATAAATCAATGAAGAATTTCCAAAAGTGCCAAACTTTTGCTGACAAGAAGAATTTGGCTCCACTTCCTTTAATTCTTGTTTTTATTGAAGAGACTTTCAGGCAATGGGGACTATATTCTCTTGGAAAAATTAATCCACCATCTAGTGGTCAATGGCGCAGGTGGATTCCGACAGGGACATATTACTTTCCAAAGTGGGTTGAAGCAATGCTAACAAGGAAAATGACTTCATGGTGATGAAATGTCTTGAATAAAATATTTTCAGTAGATTTAATTGTTTAAAGAAGTTAGTAATTGATAATGCCCAAGTTTTTAAATCTATTAAATTGATTGATTTTTTCCATAAATACAATGTTATTTTATAACATTCATATGCTTACCAT
Source organism: Pinus albicaulis (assembly GCA_034641835.2). Classification (NCBI taxonomy): domain Eukaryota; kingdom Viridiplantae; phylum Streptophyta; class Pinopsida; order Pinales; family Pinaceae; genus Pinus; species Pinus albicaulis. The sequence goes on along the minus strand of CM076581.1, from coordinate 50,357,052 downwards.
CCTCAAGGGAATGGGTTAGCATAATATTTAAATAAGACACTAGTAAGGATTTGAAGAAGAAAATAGCAGCGATTAAGAAAGATTGGGATTCAAAATTGAAGCTTTCTCTCTGGGAAAGTCGAGAAACTACTAGAAGATCAACTGGCAAGTCACCATTTGAGTTGGTGTATCGCACTGAAGCATTATTCCCTAGTCAGCTGATAAATCCTGTGGTAGCATTGATTCAAGATTTCTAGGAAGAACCAAGTCCTATAATCAGAAGGATGAATAGGTTGGTGGAGCTGAATGAAACTAGAGATAATGTCAGTGAAAATCTAATCAGCTATCAAGAGAATATGAAACAATTTTTGACAAAAAATCCAAAGATCTTATTTTCTAGCCAGGTGATCTTGTTTTAATATGGGATGTTAGAAGAGAAGATAAAGGTAAGCATGGGAAATTTAATCCCCTTTGGTATGGTCCCTTCAATATTACTGAATCCATGAAAAATAACACTTTTGTCTTGGAAAATTTGGATGGTGAGATGCTGACGTTACCAGTGAATGGGCGGTACCTAAAGCATTATTTCCAGCACTAAAGTATCGTTGCATCTTTTTATATATCAGTATGATCATTTTACATAGGTCAGTGAGTAAATCATTTCAATGTGTAAGTCACTTTTTGACTCCATGCCCGAGGTGAAGGCACATACCTACTTGTTTCCAGAGTTTATCCATTGGTTGGTTTCCTCCATGTACCCTCAGATATGATTTGTCATGAGCCAATTGGGGGAAAAAATTTTCCAGGTGTCAACTCAATTGATAAGGCAATATTTTTGTTACCCCTCTGTAAAGTCTTATGTGAGTTTCACTGATGAATCCATTTATTAATATCTTCAAGAATTGTCAAGATCTGAATTTACCCAAATTATATTTTATCTCCTGCCTAAAAAGGAAAAATTCTCCTTGGAGTCAGAAAATTTTCCTTTGAATACCTTTGTTGAAGATGTACGATGAGTTCTTCAAATTTTGGCCAAATTTCGAGGGAGGGAAGATACCATGGTGGTGGATAAGTCAATTCTAGGAATGATTGCTTTGATGATGAAACCTAGGGTAATTTTTGACATTCCCACTTATCTGGAGAATGTTATCAATAATCAGTTTATGAGCTTGTCAATCACTGGTAGTTTCAGGTTTCCTTCTTTGGTCACATATTTATTTCTATATAGTAATGTGGATAGCTTTACTCAGTTGGGATTGAATATTGTTTATGTAAATAAGAATAAGCAATCAATGGTATTTTGGTTAGACTTGCTGAGAAAGGAGGAAGGATATGAAGGATTTTTTGAATTCACCTCCTCTTTCCTTCCTATAGTATGTGCAATTTTAAATGGATGGGATGCACCTAGATTATTGCCTAAAGCTCATTCCTTTTTTAAGTTGAGTAAAGATGTGAGATATGGAGATTGGTTTTCCCATAAGGAACATACTGAAATTAAATTAATTGGGGTTGATATAGAACCCTTTAGATTTCCTTTATTTGTTCCCATGAGATTGTTTGCCTTGGAGTTCATCAAGCAAGGTCTTAATGTTGAATAGGTCTATTTTGTTCCAGTGAAGAAAGGTCATATGATTAAGTTACCTAGGACATTAGGGTCATTCATTTTAAACACCAAACATGCCCTGGAAGTTTCACACAAAATGCTGACTAACTTTCATTTGTCAATAGAGGGGAAATTGGCTTATGACCCATACCATGCGATTTCGAACAATAGAGTGGAGAATGGTTATTTTTCATTTGTTCATGAATCAAGGCCAAAGATGGAGAAGCTAGAAAATGGAGGATATATTTCTATGTCTAAGCAGATGGAGGCAGAAACTCCTCACCCTACTGAAAAGGGACTTAAAAGAGGAAGAGAGGAAGTAATTGATTTGGAAAGTGATACAGGGAATGAAGCCAAGAAGGCAAAGACCATGGAAGAGGAAAAATCTTCATCTTTTCTTGCATATTATTTGCAGTTGGGAGATATATCTTACACTCCCTCATCTCCTCTTCTAGAGAGTTCAAGTCATGACTCTCTGTCAAACATTAAGCAATTTTTCTCACAAATTTAAGAAAGAAATATGAAGCTAAGAGAAAACATTGAGTCTCAATTTGAGGCTCAAATTTCTCTTGAGAAGACAAGATTTTTGACAACAATGGACTTAGAAGAGGATCAAATGAAGATAGCATTATCTCACCCTTCAGCTATGAATGTGACTTCTACTTCTTCTTTAAAAACTGTTAATTTAACTGTGGATGCTAAGAAAATTCTTCTTCCTGATAAGATTAATTTACATATGCAAACATGACAGTTAATTTTTATTATATATCATTTTTGGGATTCAACTGCGTTAAGTAAGTCATTCATTCATGTGGAAAACTCCATAGTTAAGCGCGCTTGAGCCAGAGGAGTTCTGGGATGGGTGACCTCCCGGGAAGTCCTGGTTACTGGGTGCAAGCCCCGGAAGTGATGATTGACGCTATGTGATTCTTTTCACTAGTTTCAATCCCACTTCTTCACCCCTGTGAGCATCACCTGATGCAATGAGTGCTAAGTGGAATATTCAAAAATCATGAGAAATTAGTTAGTTGCGACTACCTCTCATGGAAATGGTCATACATGAATGACTTACTTAACGCAGTTGAATCCCAAAAATCATATCTAATATAATGCACTGCGGAAACCCCTCATACTTAAAATACAAAGAGTAAAGGGATCTCTACTTGAATGGTTCATGAGGCACAATACTTGCTAAGGTTTTTCAAATGGGGTAGCAAGCTAAGTGGGCTTGATTGTGGGGAAAACTCCACAGTTAAGCGCGCTTGAGCCAGAGGAGTTCTGGGATGGGTGACCTCCCGGGAAGTCCTGGTTACCGGGTGCAAGCCCCGGAAGTGATGATTGACGCTATGTGATTATTTTCACTAGTTTCAATCCCACTTCTTCACCCCTGTGAGCATCACCCGATGCAATGAGTGCTAAGTGGACTATTCAAAAATCATGAGAAATTAGTCAGTTGCGACTACCTCTCATGGAAATGGTCATACATGAATGACTTACTTAACGTAGTTGAATCCCAAAAATGATATCTAATACAATGCACTGCGGAAACCCCTCATAGTTAATTTTTAATGATTTGAATACGGCCACTTCAGTTGCTGCTAAAGATGAAAAAATGTTGAGAAAAGTGATCAAAAAGTTGAATTTGGAAAAATCTAAATCAAGAGATTATTCCACACAAAATGAGGAATTGAAGAAAATAATTGTTAAAGTTGGGGTTGATCCTCAAGATATATCAACAATACAAAAATTGTTGCAGTCTGCTGAATCTAAAATTTAGAGTTTGAAGAAGAATTTGAAGCTTCCAACAGGTGAGCATCTTATGGCTACGTGCTACTAACGTAGCCCAAGTGAAGACAAAGAAAGAGCATTTTTTGCAAGCTCTGCGGCCAAGGATCAAGAAATTTCTAAACTAAAAGAGACTAGTGAGATGTTGCAGAAGAGAATTTATTCTCATGTTTGTACAATACTTATTTCTTCTAATTCAAAAGAACCTATTTCCCAATCAAATCAAGTCTCAACTGAGTTAAGATTGGAAAAAATTGATTTAAAGAAATCTCAAAGGGATTTGAAAGGAGCTTGTAAAGTCATCAAGGTTACTAAAAATGAATTGCACATGACCAAGGAAAATGCATGAAAGTATAAGCAGGACTGTCAGAATGCCTATCAGGAGATCAAAGAGATAAATGAGAAAGTGAAGGGAATTTTATCCCTTATTCAAGCCAGGGAGATTATTTGCAATGAAATTATTGATGTTGTCAATACAATATGTGATTTACTGATCATTGTTGGGGAAGAAAAGAGTATTGTGAGGGATTTGGAAAATTTCATTGTTTCCAATAAAGAGAAGTTGCAAAAAAAGGCCTCATATGCCAAGAGATTAATTGATTTTATTAATTCTAAAACTACTTATTAGTTGAAGTATTCCGGGATTGAAGGCACGACTCGATGTGTTCTGGAGTTTAACAAGATGATCATCAAGAATTCATACATGAAGAATGTAGAAATAAAGTTGAAGGAGGTCAAAGAAACAGTGTTAATATTCAATGTGTTGTTTGATAAAAGAACTAGAGTTTGTTTACCATCCTATTGGGACCAGTAAGGAAATCTTCCCCCTTGGGAGACATTTGAAACATTGTTGGTTGAGGCGAAGAGTAAAATTGGAAACACACATGAAAAGATTGCTATTCTGAAGGGAGCCACGATTGTGAAATTTTTGCATAAAGACTTTCAGTTATTATGGATGATGAAAAATTTGTTTTCAGAAAGACCCTCATATTCCAGTATCAAAAATTTTAGAATGGCACATGTCAAGCTTGTAAATTGTTCCATCCCGAATGTAGACCCATGGAGAAAATGCAAAGAATGGATGTCCCCACAAGAAAATGATGCATACATAGGAACTTCTTACAATCCAGGGTCTCATGCCACTTCCACCTCATGATCGAATGATGTTTCAAATTTAATTTACTTTGTTTTACTGCAAAAGTTTGTATTTTCTACTTTTTTATTGTAATAATCGAAGAAAAAAGTTTGGGAAGTTGATAGTTCCATAACTGTCCATTTTGTAATAATGTATTTAAGACTCTTTCAAAGAAGAAATTAGGGTCCAGAATTTGGGCCTCAGAAGTTTTGCCGATTTTGTACTTTGTCTTTATGAAATTAATAAATCTATTCAAAGAATTTTCTAGCAATTGATGAATGTGTTGAGTTCCTCCTGTTCCATCTTATGTATATTTCTTCTGTTGGAGTAAAGTAATGAAGCTGCTGGTGTCCAATTTACATCTATGAGTTAGAGTAAATTTCCTTAATTATGCGCTCAAAAAATCCTGAAGTCATTTCTTGAATCCATGTTCTTCTAAAACCAAAGATAATATTTTATGTTATTTACAACATATTGTTAATGGTTTTCACTATCATTTCATCTTCTCCTCTTCATGCACATTTATCATTTAAAGATTCTTTGAAAATTTGTGTTATTAGTAAATATTAAAGGGTTTAATATATGATTCTGGGGTTACCATATGAAGGGACAACAAAAAAATTTAATTATAAGTGACAGTGAATGTCTTGGGCACTGATCTCCTTACAGCCAGAGATTGTCTCCCAAGGAACAACACACCACATGTTAGGGAAAAATGATAACCTATACCTATCTTACCCATGATTCGAATATCAAGTTTTTGAGTTCAATTTTAAATAAACATCAAACCTTTTCACTTATAACAAAGTGATACATCCATGGATAAGTTGCTAGCCAATGTATACAATTTCAAGAATTTTCATTCTTGTTTGTCTTCCAAGCCCAAATTGTGAGAATATGTCTTCCATTTGCATTTTAGTCATCAAATGGGTAATTAGAGATTCCAAAAATTGACCTCGTCACTGTCTCATCATGTACTCAATTGTGCATGTCAATTCTCAAGCCCTATGAAAAAAATTGCGAAAAAGATCTAAAATGTTACGATGAACAAATAATAAATAATGCTAAGAGAGTGATGTTCCAACCAAGGGAAGCAAGGATTATGTTTCAAACTCACTCTAATAGAGGAAAGATACCAAATTTCAACCAATATGTCATATTATTTGTTATATTTATGGTGGCATATCATGGATAAAAATATATACAACTAAATCACACTTCATTAGAGCATGACAAGTTATGGTTTTATAATTGACATTTAACAAGTACATTATTTTAGATGCTAATCAACCCATTACTTTATTTTATTGGTAGATACTAAATATAGTTGTGTGGATAGTAAGCATGGCCAATGGTTTTTTTTGGAATGTTGTTAATGGTTAATGCATCATAATGTTTAGACATTTTTCCTTATATGTTCAAACATATATCCTCGTCAAGATTATGCAAGGAGCATCCATAATCCTTATTAACATCATTGTAAAATCAAATTATAGAGAATGATTGAATGTGTTTTATGATGCTTCTTCAATTGGAATTCCCAAAACGATCCAAGTTGCCATTCAAGGCCATCACTAATTGGTTTTGAATTAATGTAGCTCTCACGCCTTGAATTTCCAATCCATTTTCAAGCCTTAAACAAAAAATTTTTGGGTGGTCATGAACCCTTCGTGTGTGTGTGGGTGTGTGTGTATGTGTGTGTGTGTGTGTGAATTCAGTTGTCAATTGGGGTTATCTCAGGTGGTTTGGCACAATGGTTGTTATCTCCCCCACCTAAGTTCCATTCCCTACAAGTGACATGCTGATGATAAATATTATTGTAATGGCTATGTTCCTACTAATATTATTGTATTGACCCTCACTCTCACCCTTGGGTTGAAAGAGAGGATTATTTCCCTTGAACCTAAACCACAACCCAATCTAAGTTTGTATGCAAAATCTATGTCCCCATGAGGTTGACATTTAAAATCACTTTTTGGTATCTATATCCTTTTTCTCACTAAAATCCTAGGGTTATATGGCTTCTTCTTTAGGTTTTGTGCACTCTATATTTTATTTTTAATTTTCCTCCTTTTAATTAAGAAACTCTTATGAACAAGTATTCTTGGCTCTATTTATGACTGAGGTTCATATTCGAGGTTTTCCAACAAAGCTACAATGTATTCTTATATTCTAAGCATATTCAACCTTGTAATGAAAGGATATCTCACCAAAGGCATGTTTGATAGTTACAATTAATTAGGGTGAAAATAATAGCGAAACGATAAATCTACAATTTCAATACTAATATTACATGTAACCTTGGTATGTCAAACATAAGTAAATTATTGATTGCAAGAAGTACCAAATGCATACATCATCCATGTAGCATCCATGCAGCATATAGCACAAAAATGTTTGTATCTAATACTTAACCTTACAATAATATATTAAAGCACCTAATTCTTATTTATTATTTAATATAAAGCAACATTAAAAAACATAACTAAATAAAATCTATCTAGCTATTTATAATATAAGTTGATCCATAGATATAGAGCTTTCCAAAATAATTTACAAAATAAATAAGATGAATATAGAAATTGATAGTTGTGTTCCACTAGAACAAAAGTGTATGTGCCTTTAAACATAATGCATAAGAAATTGCAAGTTGGCACTGCTACAAATTAACTAATGTCTTACTCAGTTGTTTGCATACTTAAGAGTCTACAAATTAGTTTCTTCTAATTATCACTTGACTATGTTTCTATAGGATATGCACTTTTGAAAAATGACCAAAAAATGGTCGCTAAAAATCCCCAAGCACACTATCCAACTTTCCCCTATTTAGATTTGATGGTCATTCCTCAAATAGTAGCTTGAACTTTGGTAGTATTCCTAACTCCAAAATCATAGAAATTGAGTAGGATTGGAAAATAGGGTTCTAGATAGTTGTTTTATTTTAATTTTTAAATGAAGTTTGTAAATACTTATTCTAATGAAGTGTCCTACATTGGGCCCTTCTCTGTAATATATGTAATTTCAGTGCACAATTTTAATTTCATGCTCTTTACAATGATGGCCTACTCTTGGACCTTTCATATAAGTTCATGTGCTAAGCATCACATGTGCTTCTTCTAGTCCTCCATGTTATCCTACTATAATGAAAGTGCTCTTACCTCATTAATTTTCTGTATTTTTCATGGTTATCGCCTCTATGCATATAGGATCACATTCTTCATGGTGACTATCTTAGCTATTATCAAATAACTTCTCTTATTTTAGTGATAACTTCTTCTATTCCCCAAAATTTATTGATGGTGAATGGATTTTGATGCATAACTAATCCATCATTGCAATCTAGATATAGGCTTTATTCATCACTAGGGAAACTTATGAATTTTCTATTATTTTACTTCTTATCTCCACCTCTAATCATGTTTCCATATTATTCTTTCAAGAATTGTCTATAACTATGACTTGTGTCTATTTTTGTTTCTTAGAAAGATCCCTTTGATTTTCTTCTTCTATTGTCTCATCGTGTTATAAACTGCATCTACATTTTACTACTAAACATAATGTGGTCATTACCATGGTCACTGCATTAGAAATCTTGATTGTAATCTCAAGGTATTCTAGAATGAAAGATAATATTTCTTCAAATAATATAATCAATTGGAATTTGTTTATATTGGCATGCACCTTAGTCTCTCTAGTTAGAGTATCCAATTTTTTTTTCAACAACTTCTCTTGTTCCATTGTGGCTTGGTCATCTTATGGCTCCAAATGGTATATTGTGTTCTTTTTCTTAGATATTGCACATAGATACTTAATTTCTACATTTATATTTTTAAGCCTCTCCTTCAACAACAAATTTAAAAGATATATTTTGCTCAAACATTGGCCCTTATTTCATATATAGTAATTTAGTTACCCCCTCAGTTCATTGTAAGTTTTGAAATTTTTATTTGTTAACTCCAATTTTTGTAGGTCTATTGAGTGTTGCACATGGTATAGACCTTAAGTCATGTGCCCTAAACTAGGTTAATGTATAAGCCTAGGGAAATATCTCAAATGGGTTCTAGGCCTTCCCCCTATTCAACCAATTGTTTCTACCATGGATTCCTCTTGCCCTATGGTGTGCATAAATTCGAATCTAAACCTAGATATATACTATAAATGTTGAGTAAGGATTATATATTCTATTCAAAATAAGTTAAAGGACCACCATAACCATTATGAATTTTTAGGAATAGTTCCTAGATGGATACACAAATATCCATCTGCAATGTTAAGTCCCTATATTAATAGTGTAGTCCCTTATTATGTTAGTGTAGCCCCCCTATAACCCCCATATTGTTATTATTGTGCCCTTACATTATTATTATTAGGCCGGCTAGGATTACATTATGGCCCCACTAGGATTACATTGTGACCCTATGGACTCCTATATATAGAAAGGAGGTTTTGTCATTTGTATCATCCAGGAAAGGAGGTTTTGTCATTTGTTGCCCCTTCGAAGTGGCTTATTTCTAAGGTGTTGATATCTCTTTTCTTCTATTTTTGGAGCTGGTTTCACAACACGCAATGCCTCTTAGTCAAACTCTATAGATTCCCTACTCATTTATTTCCTATGCCACCATAGTATCCTTTTTTATCGGTATGTAATACCCTCCTCCCACATTTACCCTAGTTACCAATCTTCCAGGGTTAAACATGTGACAAAGAGTTACTATGATATGATTCAACCTCCTAGATCACCTTAAGGACGTGGAATTGTTAAGACAAAAACCTTAATGACTTCCTTTAAGTGCTATAGGACCCCCAAGGGCTAAACCACCCTTCCAGGTGCCTAAGCCTTGAGATAAAACTTTGTTTCAGTTCCCAGATCTCCCATATGATGGAAGAACACTGCAGAATTTTGATGTAACTATCCATTCACATGCATGATGCTTACAAGGTTGTGATTATATTTTTTTTCACCTAATTTTGTGCCTGCGACCGCAAGATTTAAGCCACTTTTTCCGGCTAAGATCCAAACCTCTTCCCAGAACTTAATGAAACTTTCCACAACCATGAATGACACAAGTAAAAAGCCTTCCACGCAAATATTAAACAATAAGTTGACCTAACCAGTCCTAACCATGAAAGACATTTCATAAAAAACATCATGAAAATGCAACGTACAAGTCATAAATACACATCTAAACATATGGATCTCATACTTATCTAAGAATCATCAAGAAGATATGTTTCCCTCTCATAATAGCTGCAATATAATATAGTAGGTGATGCATTTATTAAAATTTCATTTACTAACAAAAATATGATGAGATCCATAACTCAAGTCTGTCATAAAACCATGATTATAACCAACATATAATCAACAAAATAAAAATGATAAAAAAACCATTAAAGCCACATAATAGCAACAAAATTTTCTCATAAAATGCAAGAGGAAAAACAACTCTTATTGATATATGCAATATCCAACCAATTCACAGACTTCCACGTACGACTCGACCATAGATTATGATGAACCAAATCTTCTTTTCAACCAATCATCCCCATGCCACATTCTAAGCATGAATGTGAAAATCACAACAAAACCAACCAGAGCTTCCTCAGGCTTTACTGTGTATCCCACCATTACTGTTCAAGGGATTCCTAGGCACGAAACCCTCATCTATTCAACCATGCTTTACCATGTATCCCGCAACTTGTTGGGTGTGGAGCATAACTATATTCTTTATTTAGATGTATCACCTCGTTGGACCCCCATTATTAACTGGGCGAAAACGCCGCCCATCGTTTAATCGCTGCCAGGGGGGTCTAGGGGGGGCAACAGTGACCTTTTGGAGCCCCCCCCTAGCGGGGGGTTTCAAGGGCACCACCCCCAAAGCTAAAAACAGATGTAAAATTTCCTTGTAAAATATTGTAATTTTTTAGTCAATCTAGGCCGTTCATTAGGCAGATGATATGCCAGTAGAATTTATGTTTAATTTAGGGTTTTTTTCCCTAGAAGGCAACCCCTCTGTTGTATGAGGGTATTGTATTGCGGCTTTGTATTGTGTGTATACTCTGACCGAGAAATAGCAAGCGGGACTATGTGAGAGAGTAGAGGATATTACATCAAATCTATTGTAGGTTGTGTCTCTTCATTTTGCTGGATAATGGAAAGGAAGGACTGGCTGTTTCCGTGGACATAGCCCAAGTTGGGTGAACCACATATATCTGTGTCTCTCTTGTTTTATGTGTTATGTATATGTTTGTGTTTACGCATATTTTATGTGTTCCATTTTTCTATAATATGTAATTTTCTAACACCATTACTATTCAAGGGATTCCTAGGCCCAAACAATAAACATACACTACCAGAATTTACCACAATCCCACCATATACTGGTTAAGGGATCACTAGGCACTAACAAGCATGGATGCCTTCAAATATATCCACCTAAACTGTCAGGAATTTTCCCGTTTCCACCCTCATAATTTAACATGTATCCTTCCATTACCGATCAAGGGATTCCTAAGCCTTTGGTAATTTTCCTGAGACCACCCCACTTAGTTTCAAAACCATCCCGAAATACAACTCAACTAAGTAAAAGAACCCCATCACACCATGGATATATGGAAATGACAAGGCAAGGCTAAAAAACACCGTCACACATGGAAAACCCCAGGTTAATGATAGTAAGAGAACAAAATACACACGTGCATGTACCATGCATCCATAAACCAGCTAGGAAATCACACATGCAACTTGATACCTAAAAGTATTCCTACTGAAGTTGCTTGATCCGACCTTTCCTTACTTGTCCTTTCCTTTCCCTGCCTTTCCTTTCCTTGCCCCTCCTTTACTTCCTTTCTCAAAACCTAGACAAAAGTTTTGAATTGATTCTCAGAAGCCTTTTTATCATTGAGGCCTCTGATTTATTCATTTTCCCTCATTTTTCCTTCAATTTTCTTAACATGCAATTATGTGACCTTTCACCTTCCTTTTATATTATTTTCCTTTATTTTCATAATTAAAATTACAATTTGTTGTGAAACCAACTCCAAAAATAGAAAAAAAGAGATATCAACGCCTTAGAAATAAGCCACTTTGAGGGGCAACCTCCAATACATTACATGAATGAACAATTCTTGGATGATACAAATCAAAAAACCTCATTTCTATATATAGGATCCCATGGGGCCACAATGTAATCCTAGCCGACTTAACAATAATAATTTAAGGGCACAATAATAACAATATGGGGGTTACAGGGGTACAATAATAACAATAAGGGGGTTACACTAACAACAATAAGGGACTATACTAGTAATATAGGACCTAACATGCCCCTCTCCTTCAAAAAGTGTTTCCATCAACACTTGTGTAGCTCTGGGTGCTTCTGTATAAAATTCTCATCCTCCCATGTAGAATCTTCAGTGGGTAAGTTCTTCCACTTGATGAGAAACTCTGAAATTGATCGATTTCGTAGCTGTCGAGTTCTTTTTTCCGTGACCGCTTCAGGTTCCAATATGATATTTCATTCCTCATCAAGTTCTAGCAATATTGTTTGAACTGGAAGATTTTCACCTATAACCTTCTTTAAACATGAAACATGGAAAACTGGATGCACTTGTGAGGAAGAAGGAAGCTCCAATTTATATGCCATAGTACCAATATTTTGCAACACCTTGTAAGGACCATAGTAATTTGGCGATAATTTATTATCCTTCTTAGCTTGCTTGAGGGAAATTTGTTTGTATGGTTGTAGCCATAAAAAGACCCAATCTCCTACATCAAAACTTCTCTCGCTGCGATGTTGATCTACCTATTGTTTCATTCGATTTTGTGCCAAATTTAGGTTATCCTTTTAGAGTTGGAGAACTTCTTGTTGATGCTCGATGTGATCTTCCACTGCTTTAACCTTCGAATTTTCTCTTAAATATGATGTGATTGTTGGTGGATGATATCCATAAAGTGCCATAAATGGGGTCATTTTTACTGCAGTATGGAAGGAAGTGTTATACCACCATTCATCGAGAGGTAACCACTTGACCCATTGTGTTTGTTTATCAGATAAAAAACAACGAAGATATCCTTCCAAAAATTTATTTAATATCTTAGTTTGACCATCAGATTGAGGATGATAAGATGAGCTATGAGCTAATTGAGTACCCAAACAAGAAAATAACTCCGTCCAAAAATTTCTAGTAAAAATGGGATCTTTGTCGCTCACAATAACCCTTGGGTTTCCATGTAGCTTTTGAATTGTGTCCATAAATGTAGTAGCAACTGTACTTGATTTAAATGGATGATATAATGCACAAAAGTGTGCATACTTGGTAAGTCTATCAACTACCACCATGATGACACTCTTTCCTTCGGACTTCGGTAAACCTATGATAAAATCCATTGAAATATCCTCCCAGCGTTGACTTGGAATGGATAAAGGTTGTAGAAGACCTGGGGTATTAATTGTCCCAACTTTATTCTATTGGAAAACCAAACATTCCACCACAAACTTTTGAATATCAGATTTAGGGCCATCCCAAAAAAAATCTTTCTTCACCCTGTGGTAAGTTTTTAAAAATCCTGAGTGTCTTCCTAAAGGAGAAGTGTGCAATTCCAAAAGAATATTTTGTTTTAGTTGGGAATTCTTACAAAGATATAAGTGATATTTGTACCATAAGGAATCATTTTTCCAACTAAATGTATCAGATGTACTAGGATCCTACTGCAACTTTTGAATGAGTGTCCACACTTCTTCGTTCTTCTTCCATTCATCTCTTGCTTCGGTTATCCAATCTGGTTGGATAATAGAAATGGCACAAAGCAATGCTTCCGCCTCTTCATTCTTTCTTGAGAGTGCATTTGCAACAACATTTAGCTTCCCTTTTTTGTAGATTATTTTAAATTCATAACCCAACATCTTTGTGACCCATTTTTATTGTTGTTCTGAAGATAGTCTTTTTTCCAAAAAGTGTTTAAGACTATCATGATCAGTTTTTCCCTTGAAGTGTCTTCCCATTAGGTAAGTTCACAATTTATTTAGTGCATGTAGTATTGCTAACATTTCCTTCTGATAAATAGGTTTCTGTAAATACTTTCCTTTGATTGGACAACTTTCAAAAGAAATGGGTCTTCCTTCTTGCATTAAAACAACACCAATTCCATTTCCCGAGGCATCACATTCCACAATAAAGGTTTTTGTGAAGTATGGCGTAGCTAAGACCGGTGCTAGGCACATTGCCTCTTTAAGATGTTCAAATTATTTGCTTCAGGAGTCCATGAAAATGCATATTTCTTCAATAATGTTGTTAGAGCTGCTGCTATTCTCCCATGATTCTTAACAAACTTGCGATAATACCTTGTTAACCCGAGAAATCCTCGAAACTTCTTTATGGTTGTGGGTACTTTCCATTCCTTAATGGCTTTAATTTTGTTAGGGTCTACCTTAACACCCTCGTGAGATACAATATGACCCAGATATTCCACCTATTGTACTCCAAATAAACATTTGGATGTTTTTACATATAATTGTTTCTCATGTAATATTTTGAGCACCCTGTCAACATGTTGAACATGATCCTTCCAAGACATGCTGTAGATTAGTATATCATAAAAAAATACTAGCTCAACCCTTGAAATGTAGAAGGTGCATTGGTAAGGCCAAAAGCAATGACCAAAAATTCATAATGACCCTCATGAGTTCGAAATGGTGTTTTCGGAATATCTTCAGTCTTCATTCTAATTTGATGATATCCTGAATGAAGATCCAACTTGGTAAAATAAATTTCTTCATGTAATTAATCCAATAATTCATCAATCACAGGAATGGGAAATTTATCTTTAATGGTGAGCTTATTGAGCTCCTTATAATCCGGACACATGTGCAATGATCCATCCTTCTTGTGTACCAATACTACAGGAGCAGAGAAAGAACTTTGACTAGGTTGAATTATACCTGCCTCTAACATTTCTGCAATTATACGTTCAATTTTTCTCTTTTGGAAATAAGGATATCTATAAGGCCTGATGTTTGGAGGAAAAATTCTTGGAATCAAATGAATAGCATGATCATGATCATGAATAGGTAGGAGTCCTTTAGGATTTTCAAACACCTTGGAATGATTGTCCAAGACTTTTTGGAGATCTGAAAAAATAGATGATTTTGATGTTGGAACTTCTAGTGACCATACTTGTGCAATTACACCTATTTTTTCTTTCTTTATAAGCTTTGTCATGAAATTAGAGCTTATTATCTTTCCTAACTTCCCTGCAATACCCCGTAATTCGACTTCCTTTCCTTCTGAAAAAAAATTCAAGAAACGTTCTTGAAAATTAAAAGCTACCGTCCCCAAAGATTGTAACCATTGTACTCCTAGTACAACATTAGCACCTCCCATAGGAATGGAAAGAATTGGATTATTCAATACATATTCCCCCATGGTTAGCTTAATATTATGGCATTTTCCAAAGAAATTTATAGTTCCTCCATTTGCAACCATCACTTGACATCATGGTGCTGGGTATAGGAAACAATTCAATTCCTTGGCTACCTTACAATGAATAAAATTATGGGTACTACCTGAATCAATCAATGCTATTACCTTTTTCTTCTTGATATGTCCTTCTATCTTGAGAGTTTGAGGAGTGGTAATTCCTGCCAATTCATTACACGATATGGTCAAACTCATTTCTTCCTCTTCTAGGGCTGGTTCCTGGTGTATATCCTCTTATTTTAAAGATTCTTGTTCATTTTCTTCTTCCTCTTCACAATCTATGTCAAATCATTTCTTCTCAGCACACTTATGACCTTTAGTGTATTTGCTATCATAAACATATACAAGCCCTTGCACTCTTTCTTCCAATTGTTGAGGTGTCAACCTTGTAGGTTATGGAAATCTAGGAGTAGCAACACTTCCATATTTGTAGAAGTGAGTGGTAGGCTTCCTTGTCACCATAATTTTACATTAAATTTTTCATGCCAACCTGAATGCCTTCTCCAATGAATCATGTTCGAGAATGCGAACTTCATGTTGGATGTTATCCTTTAAAGTACCTAAGAAGAGATCAATCCTGTGTTCCTATGGAATATCAGTTACCCTTATATTCAATTTTTGGAATTCCTCAGTGTGCTCCCCCACTGAACACTTTTGTTTGAGATTTATCAATTGGCTAAAGAAAGTGTTGCTCTTTGTATCCTCATAATGTGCTATCATCTCCTCTGTAAAAATTGACCAAGTGAATTTTTTTTTACGAGAGCAAAGCCATCGATACCATACAAATGTATTTTGTTCTAAATGTAAAGTTACAATGTGTACCTTTTGTGTATTTTGCACATTATTGAGATAAAAAATTTCTCCATCTATAGTATC
Organism: Pinus albicaulis; assembly: GCA_034641835.2. Lineage (NCBI taxonomy): Eukaryota > Viridiplantae > Streptophyta > Pinopsida > Pinales > Pinaceae > Pinus > Pinus albicaulis. The sequence goes on along the minus strand of CM076581.1, from coordinate 50,341,195 downwards.
CATGTTACAGGATCATTTCCATCAAACTTCCTCATATCCATTTTTGGAATATGGTGGTTCTTCCCTCCAACATTAGAGTTTATGAAATCACGATTGACGTTTATTTTGTTCTCATCATGAGTTTCCTCTACTATCTTTTCACCATTAGGAAAAATTTCTTTTATCAACTTTTTCAAACCTTCCATGTCTGCTTCTAGATCATTCTTCATGTTTTCCATCTTAGTTTCCATGTCATCCATCTTATATTCCATGCTAGCTTCCATTCCATCCATCTTAGCTTCCATTACATTCTTCAAACCATCCATCTTAGATTCCGCGCCTTTCTTCAAACCATCCATCTTAGTTTCAACGCCTTTCTTTAAAACTTCCATGTCATTTTTTGTTTCTCTTTGCGAGAGCGAAATTTGTTGCACTTGCTCTTGTAATTTTTATATGTCATGTTGCCATTATTAGTCTTCATGAGTCATAGTAGAGCCTTCTAAAGGCTTAATGGATGTTGAATTATTTTTAGGGGCCATTTTATCATCCAATACTGATATCTATTCTACAATATGCCCTTGGAATCAATTCAACTTGATTCTTCAAACAAGACTTATGTAATTCAAAAAAAAAAAAATACACACCTTTTACTTTCTTTTGAGGAGCTCAACATTGAAATTGACTAATTTATATACTTGCAGATCCTCAATATCTAAAATTCGGCCCTGTAGTAGTCCTCTGAAGCTTCTTTCAAATTCCATAGGTCTGACTTGATTTGGATTCTTCAAGGAAAAGTTATATCCAATCGCCCACAATGGCCTAATTATGGACTAGTTCAGTAGAGTGAACTTGTACGACTTGCCATGTGTCACTGTTTGCTCCTTTGGCTCTAAAATTTATAGACAAGAAACTACAGTCTGCGTACTTCTAGTCACTTTTTACAGAATTCCAATCCTATGCTCAGAGAGAGATTTATGGATATTCTCCCACGATCACCTCTTTGAGATGAAATTTGGGAGCCTAAAAAAGACCTAACTTCCATAGATCATATCTCCGAAATATTGTGTACCAAGCTCTGAAATTTTGTGAAGATGTTCCTCAAGATTTCAGCTTCACGCTCGGAAAATTTCAGCTTCTGCACCTTCGTAAAACAAACGTTATAGATAACATTCCGCGATGACCTTTTTAAGTGAAATTCAGGAGCCTGCAAAAAGCCCTAACTTCTACAGATCATATCTCCTAAAATATTGCGAACCAATCTCTAAAATGTTGCGATGATCTTCCTCAGGATTTCTGATTCACACTCTAAAAATTTCAGCTTCTGAACCTTCGTAGAAAAAACGCTATAGCGAAAATGCCATGATGACCTGTTTGGAGCAGCGAAACGCTAGAATCCAAAGCTCTAATACCAAATGTTGTGAAACCAACTCAAAAAATAGAATAAAAGAGATATCAACGCCTTAGAAATAAGCCACTTCGAGGGGCAACCTCCAATACATTACATGAATGAAAAATTCTTGGATGATACAAATTACAAAACCTCCTTTCTATATATAAGAGTCCATGGGGCCACAATGTAATCCTAGCCGACCTAACAATAATAATTTAAGGGCACAATAATAATAATATGGGGGTTACAGGGGTACAATAATAACAATAAGGGGGTTACACTAACAAAAATAAGGCACTATACTAGTAATATAGGGATCTAACACAATTAATGCCTCTTTGTCTTTTCAAAGCCTTTGCTAATGCCTTTTCCAATTTCCTTAGCCATAATAAACCAAATGAACACTCGTCAAAATGTTTTTTCCACCATTCAACTTGGAGTACATCTCCCATGACCTTGGTATTATTTTTTCCTTTATTAACTTTATTAAATGGATTTTTAACCCGGGGCTATTACAGATCCCTTCGCCTTGGGGGAATACTATCCTCGGTGTTTAATGACACCTATAATCAACAAGATCGTTGAAAACCAAAACATACTACCCATGGAGATTTATAACACAACTCGTTGCAGTATTTACAATGACCAATGTTGAAATCATGATAATCATACCATGTACTGGAGCTTTATACCATAACTCATTATGATATTTACAATCACAACCACATATACTTATGCACATTTTATTCAACCAACAAATAACCATACTGTCTACGAAGCTTTATAAATCTAGCTCGATACAATACTTACAATAATATACACATATACACATATGCACATTCACTCAACCAAAAAATAAAAGGATACAATGACCACATCAACAACAAGGGAATCTAAAGGGTCACACCTCCACCCTCAAATTAATACCAACATTCACCTCCTTCCTAGGAAGTCCAGGATCCACTTCCAAATTCAAAAACTGCATCCAATGTCTAGTGCTACGATCCTAAACCACTTGTCCTCTCAGTGAACAATTACTGACTCATTGTTCCAGGGAACACACCCAATGTGCATCTCACTCCATATGGAAAATATAATGACCAAAATCAATGTATTCCACGAAATTCCCTTCTCTGATACATAGTCCCTTAGGCACTACAGTCACCTTCCAATTTTCGTGGGCATCCCCTTCTCTGCTACACAATACCTCGGGAAACCCCTCCCTTGGCAAGGTTTCCTTGCATTGAAATGTCCAAAAACCAAGGCATATACCTACCTCAAAACCATCATACTGGTCAGATCATGCTCATGGAAATAAATGGACACTACAACGACCCTGCTCCATTCTTTACCAACATACTATTGCCTGTTCCAATTCCTTTCACTGTTGATTTTAACTTTCTTGCAATTAGTTTCAACCACCCAAACAAGGAATTTTCATGCTTTCCTGTACCAAGCACATACTTTCCATTAGACTCAAAATGAATTGAAATAAATTCAAATCATACCTCATTGGTGGCCCACCAATAAGGTACACTTGCATTTATGTTTACTTCTTTTCACAAAAATTAAAACTAGTTGTTTGACCACATCATCATGTATAAACATGTCACATCCGGTTAGCTCAAAACACAACCATCATAAATCATAATCTTAGATTACATATAACTGTTGAGCCTTGCAATAGGTATGTATTTATGTTGGGAAAAATACTGAGAGGCGGGGGGGGGGGGTGAATCAGTATTTAGGGCATACTCAAAACGTTTTACTTTTTCATTCACTAAAACCCATACGCTACTTTTCTGAAGCCAACTAGCGTATACACGCGTATATCCTTCATAAAACTCGCGTATAAACAGAGATCTAATTATTCCATTAATTCTTTACTTAGATCTATGCAACATTCATTCTTCTGATGATTAGATAACAGTAAGCATGCGCAGTAGTAACAGAATAAACCATCACACATAAGCATCACACAAGAACACCAGGATTTTAGGTGGAAACCCAAGTCGAGAGAAAACCACTGCTGTCGTTGCTCAACCTTCAATATTTTATTATAAAGAAAACATCTTACAACTTATGTACTGGCGCAGACTCATACCAGTATGCAGGCACCCACCTGCGCTCATTTACCAGCCTCTCCTGGAAGGGAGCTACGACCCCCTGCTCTCGTTTACCAGCCTCACCTGGAAGGGAGCTACGACCCCCTGACTGAAGGCTACAACCCTCAACACCTCTAAGGACCACGTTTCATCAATTTTCACACTGGATCCAATATCTTCAATATAACACAACTTGCAGGCCACTTTTCATCATATTTTCAGACTAGACCCACTCCACACATTTAAACTCAATCATACATCAAAACTGATACTTATCAATTCAGACAACCCAGAACTGTAGAACACAGATAGCAGTAACACAGCAGAATAGATCAGACATTTCATACTTCATACTTCAGCAAAACCCTAGTTTTCATACGCGCTTTCCTTTCACTGATCCCGCGTATATACGCGCTAACATGCATATAAACCTGCGTATACATCTACACATATTACAGAGCTAAATTCACAACCCATACGCGCTTTCTCTTCCTCAAACCCACGTATATACGCGCTCCCGCTGTTCCAAACTAGCGTATAGATCTTCAGACATTACAGAGCAGCATACTTCTTTAGATCAGATATTCAGTTCAGATTTAACCCTTTACTTCAGACAGATGTTCGCCTCATCTCAGATCTAAGCATTCCATAAACAGATCTAGAAGATATAAATACATTTCAGATCTAGATTCCCTTCTTCATCATTTTCTTCATAGGTGCATCACAGATTCAGATCTATCATCAAAATATCACCCTTTCCATTCAGACATACTTCAGAGTATAGTATACATTCAAACCCAGACTCATGCACCCTTTTCACAATGATTTTCTTCCCCTTATATAGATTTAGCCTTTTTCAATACCATGAGCTAAAATCGCATCACTTCCGATGATATTCCTAGATGGGATCAAATAAACAATCCAGCGCTCAATACAATGGGTCAATACCATGGTAGTAACCCCTGGTTTTACATATTTAGAGCGCATTTGACCATACGCGACTTGGCACGTTATTTCCCGCGTGCATACGCTACTTCTATTAAGCAAACCCACGTATGCCTTGTGACATACACTTTTCATCATATTGATATTTCTTTCTTCTGCAACTTATGTAATACTTGTAGAACATCAGATTTACATCATTAATAAACTCATCAAGCATCAAGAACATCTGCAATAAGAGGTTGCCATCATCTTCATCAAGTGGGTTGCCATCAAGGACAACATTTAGCATCATATTGCCAACAATCTCCCCCTTTGGACTTGATGGCAACCATGATGGTGTTTGATCACCATAATAGATAAATACATTAAGCATAATGATATTCTCCCCCTATTCAAACATCATGTCACTCTCCCCCTTTGACATCAAGGGCAAAGGGCGGATCAAAACCAACACAAGGTTTTTCTCCTCATGTAGATAGAAGAGCGTTGTAGATCTAATGTGCATTGAAGTTACCATGCTCCCCCTGAGTTCATGCTGAATGTTTTAACATATTTTTCAATGAAGTACATGACTCTATGACCTTCCTATCACCAAGGACTCATACTTACATCAAAGATCCAACCAAGTGAATTTACATATGAGACTCAAATACCCAACCAAGAGGGTTTACACATTTTGACTCAACTACCCAACCAAGTGGGTTTACAAATTTGAACAAGTCCTTACATGACTGAATATTACATTTTTACATCACAGGTCTCAACATGATCTTTTCATCAAATTACAAATATGACTTTTATGACCACTACCAAGGAGACCTCAAGAGAGAGATCATATTTCAAAATCATCATAATGCCAACAATGCATAATACTCAACAAAGCTAATGCTCCCCCTGAACCTGTTCAACAGTTTACTCCTTCATCTCCCCCCTTAGCTTGTGCAACCTGAACACTTTCAACAGAAGATCATCAAGGCATCTTCATCAAATATCAGAGAGTGAAACAGAACTATGAGAGCTGAAACATCACCAGATATACCATACAGCATCAGAGATACCAAACAGCACCACAACTTGTTGCTGAAGAAATGCTGACCCAGAAAAAATTGTCAGCAACCACACATACGAGGTTTTTTGTGTATGAACTCGCGTATATACGCGACTGTGTTTCAAGAAATCCACATATCCAATTCCATCTTCTGCATTTTAACCAGATCTGATCCTCTGTGAGGTAGAGACAATTTTCAGTTTCTTTCTGAGATATTTGAATGCTTCCCTGGAATATATGAGAGCAGATAGATAGGACAATGTAGTTGTTTCTTCAAGTGTCATCCAATGGTTGTAGCATAAGCACATTAGTAACCAAGCCTTCAAACTCTTTGCAGCATCAACATATTCTTCCCAAGAGGAATTATCATACCAGAACAACTTCTACAATAAACCATACATGTCAAGCAATCATTCATGTGATCTGATATCACCAAGATCTTCAAGATTTATCATGATCATGATGTAACATGTATAAGAATTAAAAGAGGTCTCAACCAACAACAAACTCTGCATGATTTATCCTTATTTCTGAATCACAAGACTTCCATCTTATCCATGTGTGAAAACAAAAAATATTCTTCAGCAAAAAGCAATCAGGGCTCATCCATAATCTCATCATAATAAACCATGTATCATGTCATCATCATTTAGAACTGAGAAATAAAAAGATACAGTGCCAATAATACAATCATTAACGATGTGGTGCTCCCCACCGGATACGTACTTGTGCTCTTGGTATCATACTAAATTTCTTATCATAAATGCATACGCGTCTGTGTCCACTAGAACTACCGCATGTATCTGTGACTTTGCATCCATTAGCCAGCATTATGGAAAGTGAAATGCGAAAATTTCACATTCCTTCATATCCCCACGAAGTTGTACCACATTACTGTCTTCTTCACATCAGATACTGCCTCGAGAAATAAGCATAACGAGAATTACCAAACAATCATGAGAATCACCATACATCGCTCCCCCTGTGACAATACATTACTAATCTCTATAATATATCTCACATCATTCCTGCAGTCATTATGAGAAGTAAGCTTTAGAAGTGGATGACTGCAGTAGGGTCAATATTCCCTAGGTTTCTGTCCGGTCCTCCTTCTTTTTCTAGCTTTGCTTAAACTTTCTTATCATGTGCTGGAAATTGTCCAATTTCTCAGATCTGTTCATCCTGCATTCTTTTTCCACATGTCCATACCTGTTACAAGCATAAAAACTTATGTGTCCAGAAAAGTAAGCATAAGGATCATACTGTGTTCTTCTATTCTTTCTTCTATTGCAATCAGCTGCTTTATGACCATACTTGTTACATGAAAAAAAATATCCCTTGAAGAAACTAGAGTACCTTTCTGTGTAGAATCTGTTTGTATGTGACTGAAACAATCTGCTTCTGCAATTTGCTGCAACATGCCCAGAATTATGACATTTAAAGCATTCAACATTATTGATCACAGGAGGGAATGATTTCTTTTGAGAGTTCATGATTGTCGGTTGACCTTTTGCTTCTTTCAACACTTCAGGCTTTGCATTGATATCCTTTGAATATTTAGCACTTCCTTGTGAACTAGATTCTCCTTTAACAATTTCATGAAAACCAAGACCAAGTTTAACAGAAGGAGACCTTTGACTACTAAGAATATTGTCTAGAATCTTAGTACTATCTTGAAACCTCAAGATTTTATTTTTTTCTTCTAATTTACCTTTGAGAATGTTTACCTCAACCTCCAATTTTTGGCATTGCTTCATCATGCTTTCTTCAACCCTTTTTCCTTCTTCTACTTGATCAATCAAATTTAAAGATCTCTTCTTTCACCCCATTTTCTTGCTCTTCAAAGATTTGTAAAAGTTCTTCATTCTTCTTATTTGATTTTTCCAGATCTGTTTTGAACGAGATGATTTCTGCTTCACGTCCTTCCTTTTCAAATGATTGTAGAAGTTCTTCAGTCTTCTTATTTGATGCTTCAAGGTCTGATTTTAGAGAGATGATTTCTGCTTCAAGTCCTTCACTATGATTGGTTACTTTTTCCTACAGTCTTTGATACATTTCTATCTGTCCCTTCATTGTTTCTATATGTTCATTCAATCTAGAGATCACATCCTTGAGGATAGATTACCTCCTTTTAAATTGATCCCAAAAATTACTTTCATCATTGATCTTGAGATTTGTTTCTAGACTTATACTGTTACTTTCATTATCTTCATCATTGCATGCACAAGTGAGTGGATTACAAGAGCAACAATCAATACCTATTTCCTCTTCTTCATTTTCTGCTGCACATGTTTTCTGAGATATCTTCTTTCCTTGAGTAGCCTTATTCTTTTTCTTCTTTTCCATGAGCACTAGCAGATCTTGGTCAGAATCTTCTTCATCTTCACTTGACATTTCATTATTGTCTTCATTTTCATAATAACTCTTTCCATTTTCAAATTGTTTCCTTTTATCATGATTTTCTTTATAAGGAAATTTAGCAGCATAATGACCCACTCTTCCACAATCAAAACATTTGAAGGGAAGCTTAACTCTGAATCTTCCAGTACCTGGTTGGAGTCTTCTCACAAAATTTTCTTCTTCTTCTTCTAATATATAATTTGATTCCTTGACAACTTCCTTTTCTTTTCCTTTTGCATACGCCTTAAAAGCAGCTTCTTTGATTTGAGAGGGACCTCCTTGTCTCATTTCATAAGCAGTCAGAATACCATGTAGTTGAACAATAGTAAGAGTTTAGAGATCTTGCCTTTCTTCAATAGCTGATACTTTAGATTCAAATTTTGAAGTCAAAGATCTTAAGACTTTTTCCACCAGAGTAGTATCGGTTATGGTTTCACCCAAATTTCTCATTCGATTTACAATATCATCTAGACGTAAGAAGAAACTGAAATTACCCTCATCTCTATGCATCTTTAAATTTTCATATTCAATTCTGAGAGTCTGGAGTTTTGCATTTTTTACCTTAGTATCTCCTTCATAGCTCAGAATGATTTTGTCCCATATTTCTTTTGTTGAATTTAGCTGCATCACTTTGGAAAATTCTAGTTCAGACATGCTTCCTAATAAAACGATGACTGCTTTGGCATTGATTTCATATTTCTTCCTTTCTGCTACATCAGTAGGAATAATTCCCAGATACTAATAACCTTCTTCAACGATTTCCCATACTTCTGCACCAAGACTTTGTAGATATGCTTTTGTTCGTATCTTCCAGAATATCAGATTACTTCCATTGAATAGAGGTGACCTTCTAGACATTAATCCTTCATGACTTCCATTGCGACGGATCTCCTTCAAGCGATCAAGCTTCTGCAGAAGGACCTGTTCTGATACCAATTGTTGGGAAAAATGCTGAGAGGGGGGGGGGGGGGGTGAATCAATATTTACTGCATATTCAAAACTTTTACTTTTTCTTGCTTCTAAAACCCATACGCTACTTTCCTGAAATAGACTCGCGTATGTACGCGGATACCCTTTATGAAACTCGCGTATACACAGAGATATAATTATACCATTAATTCTTCACTTATATCATTCCATCATTCATTCATCATATGTTCAATAAACAGTAAACATGTGCAGTAAGAACCGAATAAACCATCACACATAAGCATCACACAAGAACACCAGGATTTTAGGTGGAAACCCAGTCGGGAAAACCATGACTACTTGGATTCTTTCTGACCTTCAATATTTTATTATAAAAGCCATGCCCAACTTATGTCTTGTACAGAGACTCATACCAGTATGCAGGCACCCACCTGCGCTCGTTTACCAGCCTCTCCTGGAAGGGAGCTACGACCCCCTGCTCTCGTTTACCAGCCTCACCTGGAAGGGAGCTACGACCCCCTGACTGAAGGCTACAACCCTCAGCACCTCTAAGGACCACGTTTCATCAATTTTCACATTGGATCCAATATCTTCAATAGAACACAACTTGCAGGCCACTTTTCATCATATTTTCAGACTGGACCCACTCCACACATTTAAACTCAATCATACATCAAAACTGATACTTATCAATTCAGACAACCTAGAACTGTAGAACACAGATAGCAGTAACACAGCAGAACAGATCAGACATTTCATACTTCATACTTCAGCAAAACCCTAGTTTTCATACGCGCTTTCCTTTCACTGATCCCGCGTATATATGCGCTTACATGCATATAAACCTGCGTATACATCTGCACATATTACAGAGCTAAATTCACAACCCATACGCGCTTTCTCTTCCTCAAACCCGCGTATATACGCGCTCCCGCTGTTCCAAACTAGCGTATAGATCTTCAGACATTACAGAGCAACATACTTCTTCAAATCAGATATTCAGTTCAGATTTAACCCTTTACTTCAGACAGATGTTCGCCTCATCTCAAATCTAAGCATTCCATAAACAGATCTAGAAGATACAAATACATTTCAGATCTAGATTCCCTTCTTCATCATTTTCTTCATAGGTGCATCACAGATTCAGATCTATCATCAAAATATCACCCTTTCCATTCAGACATACTTCAGAGTATAGTATACATTCAAACCCAGACTCATGCACCCTTTGCACAATGATTTTCTTCCCCTTATATAGATTTAGCCTTTTTCAATACCATGAGCTAAAACCACATCACTTCCGATGGTATTCCTGGATGGGATCAAATAAACAATCCAGCGCTCAATACAATGGGTCAATACCATGGTAGTAACCCCTGGTTTTACATATTTAGAGCGCATTTGACCATACGCGACTTGGCACGTTATTTCCCGCGTGCATACGCTACTTCTATTAAGCAAACCCGTGTATGCCTTGTGACATACACTTTTCATCATATTGATATTTCTTTCTTCTGCAACTTCTGTACTACTTGTAGAACATCAGATTTACATCATTAATAAACTCATCAAGCATCAAGAAAATCTGCAATAAGAGGTTGCCATCATCTTCATCAAGTGGGTTGCCATCAAGGACAACATTTAGCATCATATTGCCAGCAATTTACTCTTTATAATTGTCCTTTTTCCTCTTCCTTATCCATTTTTTGTCATGATATAATAATATAATGAAATGATTTTGATGAAGAATGAATGAAAAATGATTCTAATATGATTTCATCGTTCAAACTAATTCTCGTTGCTTTTTATGCTGAAAATAAAAAATGAAACAACGGTTGTTTACAAGGAGGAACAATAGGACCTAATCATGGAAAAGAAGACGCATTGAACGAGTATAACTTAATGAGGATTAGCGCAGGAACAAACGGATTTTCCGAGGATAGAATTTTGCCATGGATCCCTCAGGATCTCCTGATCCTGAGGGATCACACTTATCTCTCCTTTTAGATATAAAGGGATAGGGAAAGCTAGCTCTCAATAATCGATAGCATGCATCTTTCATTTTTTGCATAATTTTTAATTGTAATACATAGAACATAGTTATGAACAACAAGATCGGATTGTAATGTCTAATGACTACGATGATTGATATATAATTCGCGTTACTGTTCATTCAATTATTCTGGAGTAGTTAAGCAGTGTTTGCTGGTGGCTAAGGGCCCGGTCTCTGGTGAATCTCACTGTTGTTTCCTTTGTTATACTTTTCCATTTCTTGCAAGTATATTCTACTTTTCCGCGCTGTAATTGAAGTGCTTTTGATAATTAGATTTCCAGTATTTATTCCTTTGAATACGCATTTCCAATTTATCTCCTTAAAAGAATTAGTTGCTAGTTAACAGAATTGATTTTGATTATTTAAAGCATATAAAGTTATTTCCAATACTCTCCTTCTGTTCAATAGTCTAGATCCAGCTGAAAGAGCTCAGTTAATGCTTCACTGCTCTTGGTTGATTGTCATTTGAATTAGTTGAATTAAGAATGAATCACAGTTTTGGATTATGATGCTTAGTTGATTCACTTTCTTTAAAGCTTCAAGATTTATGATTGCATCTATATTAAACGATTAGCTTTAGCATTAATCTTTGTATGAATAGCTTGCACATATTGTGTACACACTTGGAATAAAAGGACTTACCCTGGTTGATAATTAATGTGATGCAATTAGGAGTTTTTAAAGACACCTGTTAGCACCCAACATTTTGGCGCCATTTCTGGGGAGTGTGTTGCCACTCTGTAAAGAGAGTAATGTGTGATTGATGTTTTTTTTGCTGAGGGATAATTGGGTATTAAAAACAGAAGGTAAGAACCTGTGTAACAAACGAGTAACATGCTCGCTCATCTGCCCGCTTTCTAGCAAAATTGTGTAAGAGTTTAAGATAGGAATGAATGTTTGTATTTCCGCATGAATGACTAAGAGGGAAAGACCTGAAAAAGACAAAATTCCTCCTTCTAAACCTGAAAAAACTAAGGGACCAGTGACCCTTGGACGATCAAATTTTATCGACGAAATCTTAAGAAAAGCTGAGTCTCAGTCATCAGTAGGACCCCAAATTGTTCTGCCAGGCATCCTATTGACTTCCTTCAAGTTACAGGATCACCATTTGTAGCTAACACTGAGATTAACAGTAAGACTGAAGGGATAGAGAAGAGTTTTCAAGATACTGAAAAATTCACAAATTTTCCCTTCACAAGAAGGAAATTCTTGTAACCTCCATGAAGGAGAAGGAGAGACAGGCAATCTTGAAATTAAATTATTAGAACCTAGATCTCCTGAAGTAGTGACTGAGTAGAGGACACCCAGTGTTCCAGATCAAGGTATTATTGTTAGAACCATTTTAGCCTCTTGCAGACATCCTAGGAATAAATCTCCAACTCCGGAAATCCCTGAAGAATATTGGCATATTTTTGACTAAATGGCTAATAACCAGCAACCTCAAACTTCCACATTGCAATATGCTATTGTTGACATAGCTGTCAATGCCCCCATGAAGGCTATCCCATTACAGAATATTCCTACCTTTCATGGGCTAACTTCAAAAGATCCCGATGCATTCCTTTTCGAATTTGATGTCTTATGCAGGGGTTATGATTACACTACCGACCCCCAGAAGCTAAAACTATTCCCCTCTACTCTGAAGGGAGTAGCACTGTGTTGGTTTATGGGACTTGGTGGAGGCAACATCAATGATTGGGACAAAATGAAAACATCTTTCCTTAAAAAATACCAAGATTATTGCCGAACTAGGGAACTAAAAGATGAAATTTTTCAAATGGTAGCTAAGCCTAGCGAGACTCTAGAAGAATATGTAGAATGTTTCCAATATAATATGAAAATATATCCTTACACAAATCTGCCTGATAATGTTCTAAAAACCACAATGATCAGAGGTATGAAAGACCAATGGGTAGAGACACTAAATATAATGGGTAAAGGTGACATTTATCAAGAAAACTATAACAATATTATAGATTTGTTCATTAAGTGTTCCTGGGGCAGTACAAGGCTGAAACCAGTCGGACGCGATGTAAGCCCCAGAGATAGCAAAGCCTCAAGAGGAAGCATTACATGAAGTGAAATCGGCAATCTGTTGGTGGATTTTAAGACTGATATCCTAGGGACCTTGGAAAAACAGTTGGATGTCATGCAAGCTAAGAAAAAGCAATCTATAGTAGAATATAACTTGGATATTTTCTACCCCCGTTGCAGACAGAAGCACAGTCATAAATAATGCCCCCTAGATACGACACGAACATGTGCCATATGCACTAAATAGCATGCCACGGAAAGTTTCCCATCACTTCCAGAATTAAAAGCAGTCTTCAAGGAAGTCGAAGAAGAAGTGGAACTATTATATCTTTTGAACTAGCATCGTCAATGGCAAGCGCGTCAGATAGGTATGCCTGCCGATCCATCTTCATTCTTTCCTCCCTCGTAATATAATTCTCAGCAATATTCAGGGGCATCATGGTAGAATCAGCCACCCTTTTTGCCACCTCAAGCATTTTTTATGCCACCATGGCCCAATCAGTCAAATCCAAGCAATAATAATTGGCCAAATTCCCCTTACCCACCACCATTCTGGAAAAACAACCCTTATTCCTCCCAATGTTCCCCTTCCACCTCACAAAACCAGAACTGGCAATCAAATTGGCAAATATCTACAAACCAGCCTATCGGGACAGCTCCTCTGCCTCAATCAACTTTACCAACACCTTACACGTTGCAACAGAATCCTCAATCTAATATACGACCAAAACTTCCATCTCAACCCAACCCAAATCCTAATAATAGACCAGTTCAGTCAATACAAATCATTGAGGGTCTGGATCCCGAAGATGAGTTGAAAGAATGTAACGAACTTAAGTTGAGATCTGGACACATAATCACTCTAGATAAGGATAAAGATTTGCAACTTGAAGAACCACACACAAATAAGTCTCTGACTGTAGATGATCAATAAATAAAACAAGGAGAAGATACAGTCAGACAAAAAAATCCTGAACAAATCACAACCACTTCCCCCCCATTCCAATAAATATTTTTAATACCACACCCGATTGAATATCCTGACTTTTATCTTCTGGGTGAACTTAAGAATATTTGTACAAAAATTCCCCTCCTCCAGGTTATTCAAGATATTCCAATATATGCCAAAACTATTAAAGAATTGTGTATAAAGAAATTTGTGAGGAGAACAAAAATTAACCCCTACTGTCCATGTTGCCGGGACTTTGTCTGATTTATTACTAGGCAAAGAGACTCCTGTAAAATATGAGGATCTCGGAAACCCCATTGTCATAGTCCAGATAAATGGCCATTATTTTCCCAATGCCTTAGTTGACTTAGGGGCAACCATTAATATTCTCACAACTACAACTTGCAACATTCTTGGCATCACAGCCTTGGAACCAACAACTACCTTACTGGAACTAGCTAATCGCTCAGTCATTAGACCAGAAGGAACATTACAATACATGATGGTCTCTGTAGACACTTGGCAATACCCGGTGGATTTTTTTATTATTAACCCTAGGAACCGGCTGGATGGACATCCCTTAATATTAGGAAGGCCTTGTCTAGCGATTGCTGATGCTTATATTAGCTGCCAGACAAGCAGTATGACTATAACCAGGGGGAATGATGTGAAAAATTTAGCTTTATACCCTCCTGCTCAGCCAAGCTTGACTATTATGAAAACCAGGAAGCAACGTACAACATACTTGACAGAGAATAATCTGTCATCATTGATTGTGGTATATGCCCTTGAATTCAAAAATCAAACTGAAGACGATGTTATTAATACCTTTATCAATCATCCTACCACAATATCAAGTTCGAAATACCATATGATTAAAGCATTCCTTGACAATGAAATCAAAGAAGATCCCCTGAGAGATATCAATGACCAAACAATACCAACAACCACTGTTTATAATAGCAAACCTATCGAAATTGAGCCAGGGAAGATCATGAACATTAACACTAATCTGAGTTTGGACCAGTAACAAAAACTTATTCAAGTCCTTAGGAAAAATAAAGGGGATTTCTCTTGGGATTACTCAGATATGAAAGGGATTGACCCTCAGCTATGCATGCATCATATCTACATTGAAAAGGATGCAAAAACCATTCGACAACCTCAATGTAGATTAAATCCTCACCTGAAAGATATTGTTAAAGAAGAACTTCAAAAACTGTTAGATGTGAATTTTATCTATCCTATATTTGACAGTAAATGGGTTTCTCCATTGGTTGTGGTTCCCAAAAAGAATGGGAAATGGTGAATATGTGTTGACCACAGTGAAATCAATAAGGCAACGAAAAAATACCATTTTCCCCTTCCATTTATTGATCAGGTCCTAGATACACTGGCAGGGAAGAAATTTTTTTCTTTCCTAGATGGCTTCAGTGGCTACAACCAAATTCAGATTGCCCTTGAAGACTAGGATAAGACTACCTTTACCTGTCCATGGGGAACATTCGCTTACAGGGTATTACCTTTTGGACTGTGTAACACACCTACCACATTTCAAAGAGCCATACTCTATATTTTTGCAGACTTGATAAATGAAGGATTGGAAGTATACATGGATAATTTCACACCCTATGGAGATGACTTCGAGCAAGCATTACAGACATTGGAAAAGGTTCTGGAATGGTGTATTGCTACCAACCTATGTTTAAGTCACGAAAAGTGCCATATGATGATGACAGAAGGCCTGATCTTGGGTCATTACATTTCAGCAACTAGAATTCAGGTAGATCCGGAAAAAATACAGGTAATTCTCTTACTAGCTACTCCCTGCACTCAAACAGAGGTACATAGTTTTCTGGTATTTTCTAGATATTATCGTAGATTTATCAAAAAAAATTCACAGATTTCTACACCATTATATTCCTTAACAGGAAACAGTGATTTCATATGGACTGACAATTGTGACACTACCTTTACAGATTTAAAACGGCTAGTATCAACAACACCAGTATTACGAGGTCCAAACTGGGATATACCATTCCATATTTCATCAGATGCATCAGACACAACCATTGGAGAAATTCTTGGCCAAGAAGAAGACAAGAAACCCTACGCTATATATTACATTATAAAAAACTTAACCCCTGTTGAATTGAATTACACAGTAACAGAGAAGGAATTTTTAGCTGTTATTTATGCTATTAACAAATTCAGACACTATATAACTAGATACCCTGTAATTCTGTATACGGATCACTCTGCTATCAAATACTTATCTAATAAACCCATTACAAATGGAAGAGTGACACGTTGGTTGCTAATTTTGCAGGAATTTGATATAACTATAAGGGATCAACCAGGGAAGGAAAACCTTGTGGCAGATTTCCTCTCCCGAGTACCAAGAACAGATGACGCAATAACAGTAGAGGATCAATTTCTGGATGAAAACCTATTTGCTGTAACCATGAAACACCATGGTATGCAGATGTGGTGAATTATTTAGCAGTGGGAAAACTACCTAAACATCTGACACCCAGAGAAAGGAAATCGATAGTTACAATGCAACACTCAGTTCTCCTGGATTGGAGGATACCTTTTTCACACAGGGGCCGTTATGCACATCCACATGTGTATCAGGGAAGATGAAATTTATTATATCTTAAAAGCCTGCCACGATGGACCTTGCGGTGGAAATTTTGTAGACTGCAGAACTGGACATAAAATTTTACAAATGGGCTATTACTGGCCCACGATTTTTAAGGATGCTAAGAAATTTGTTCAGGCCTGCGATAGTTTTCAAAGGATGGGACGCCCTGGCCAATCTAATGAGATGCCCCTGCATCCACAACTAGTCATAGAACCTTTTGAGCGTTGGGCATTAGATTTTGTTGGGCCAATAAACCCATCATCCAACTAGAAATCATATATATTGGTTGCAACAGAATACATAACTAAGTGGGTAGAAGCAGTAGCATTACCAAGAGCCTCAAAATAAACTGTGATAAACTTTCTTTTCGAAATTTTTGTATGATATGGGTTACCCAAAGAATTAATCATTGATGGAGGGCCACAATTTGTAAGCCACAAGATCGTTGCTACGCTGAAAAGTCATCATGTTATTCACAGAATTACCTCTCCATACCACCCACAAGAAAATGGCCAGGTAGAAAGAACCAACAAAGTAATTGAAGATATTCTAACGAAGACGGTCTCATCGCACAGACGAGACTGGGCTACTCAACTTCCAAAAGCCTTATGGGAATATCACACAACTTGGAGGAATACTAGTAGATACTCCCCATATCAGTTGGTATTTGGTAAGGAACCTATTTTTCCCATAGAGTTTGAGATACAAACACTAAGAAAAGCCCAGGAAGTGGGACTGGATCTAACTGAAGCCCAAATTAATAGATTACAAAAAATAAATGAATTATATGAAATCCGGCTTTTCGCTCTGCAACATACTGCACTCATTCAATAACAAAGAGGCAAATGGCACGATTCTCTGATCAAGAAAAGACATTTCATGAGGGTGACTGGGCACTTCTCGACGATAACAGGTTTCAAGACTTCCCTGGTAAATTGCAGACTAGGTGGTTAGGTCCCTATGAAATAAAGGAAGTACATGACAATGGCACTCTTACGTTGGCCACCATTGATGGGTCTAATTGTTCCTTTAAATCAAATGGGCATCAGGTGCACCTCTACCAAAGACCACTCACAAGAGAATATTTTTGTCAATAGATACGCAAGGACTCCACCATGCAAATTTTAGCTGCAGAAGATAATCCTTCGGCAACTTCATCTTTGTAAAAATTCATTTCTTTTTCTAAAAAAATGTAAATAGTATTGCTGATTCAATTTGTTTTTTTTTCTCTACCTATTTTTTTGTTCCATATTTGGAACAACACTTTTTGGTTTTGCTGTTCCATCTTCGGAACAACACTTTTTGGTGTTGTTGTTCCATCTTCGGAACAACACTTTTTGGTTTTGCTGTTCCATTTTCAGTACAACAATTTTTGGTTTTGTTGTTCCATCTTCGGAACAACACTTTTTGATTTTGTTGTTCCATCTTCGGAACAACACTTTTTGATTTTGCTGTTCCATCTTTGGAACAACACTCTCTTTTGTTTTTTCTATTCCAATTTTGGAACAACACTTTTGTTTCTTGTACAATTTTTGTGTGTTTTGAACAACACATTTTTATATATTTCTCAAACACCTCTTTCCTCTCCTGGCCTTATTCCTAGCTCATCTTAGCCTTATTTCTTTGATTTCTTTTATGGCATGAAGTACAATACATTCATGCGGATAAGAATTATGGATTTCATTAAAGCAGGTGAATATTTTTAACATTATGATCTTTGACAAAGACAAACTTCTTGATGATAGACTTAAAACAATTGAAAGGGACACAATTATTTATATTTCACTTTACTGTACTGATTTCTACTATATATGATATTGATTGATCATCTTTACCATGCTGGTTCTACTCTCCCTAGTTATAATTCTCTCTATCTATTATCAATGGGATTATGGGTATAATTTTTCTTATTATTGACATGTTTCAACTTATTACACCATCCATACTCTTAATGAGTACTGAGCCTCCCTCTATTTATAATAAAAGTATGTAATGACAACTAAATTTTATCTACAGATAGAGGATAGGGGGTCTCATTAAGAGCCAACCTACCATGTTCATAAGGATGTAGCAATGTGACATTCCCACTATGGCCACCACACCAGGGTTATGATCCATTGGATGGCTAAAACATCCTTGGAACAGGAGGTCTCATCACGAGCTGGCCTGCTCACTTTTGCTACTTCCCAGTGAATGGCAGTATGGTTATCTAGTTACCATGCTTGCACACTGTTCTCTTTTGTAGAAACAACAATGAAAATTTTCAATTATAAATTGAGTATTCTGGCTCACATGGGTTAAAAAGAAAGTCTGTCGAGCCTATGGACGCCTGCTGGTAGCAGAAACTCTGCTTATGGTATTGAAGTTCTATTTCCACAATCAATAATTTTTATAATACCCTCTTCCCATTTATCTTTTTATCCAAGATATTATTTCCTCTAAACACTTCCCTACTTTGAACCTTTATGCATGCGTTCATGTTTTTACTCAATCATATCGTGTATATCCAGATTATCATCGGTAAAGCCTTCTTTTGTACATATTGTTGTCCTCTTTCCTTATCACATAACTTATCATCAACCAAAGCATCTTATCTCTTGTCATTTACTATGATTATACACCACACTTTTACTCTATCCATCTCTCTTATTGTCTCGTCATTTATTTATGTACTCTGTTCTATTTATTACTGTACCCTTCATCCTTATAATCCGTCGTCGGAACAACCATTCCCCGTCCATTTGGTCGTAGGCGACCTCTCATTTCGAAGGGGGAGAGAATTTCAATTACAGTCGTGCATGTGTTGTCCTTATTTCACTGATTGATAAGATATTCCATGATTACGCAGCATGAGGAAATTTAATAACACAATTAATATCAATTGCACTTAGCTGTTAGAACAACTTGTCGTTCTATCACTCTAAGTGTTGCTATGTTTTTTAGTATTGTTGTGTTTTTAGTATTGCTGTGTTTTTTTTCAGTATTGCTGCATTTTTCCATTACACTCATCCTTTGCAATAGTAGGAAGAATTCAAGCATTATGGGTGGTAAGGCAGTGCGCTGCGAACCTTTAGTGTTACAGGTCTCCGACAGAGCCAGGGAAATTCTGATCCGAGCAGGGTGGATATCCTATCTTACAAGATTTCAGCCCTTAAATGAGGAAATTGCCATGGAATTTCTACAGCATCTGCAGAATGAAGAATCCATGGTGAAACGTAGAAGAATTACAGTCACAGACGTTGTAATAGCTGAAGTATCTGGGTTTCCGGCGGAAGGAACTATATGGTCACAAAAACATGTATTGCTGCAACACGCGGTGGAAAATTTCAAAGACAAAGGTGAGCAAGTAGTCAGGAAAGGCAAAGGAATCCAACCATATTCGCTGGCAGAACCATGGAGAGAGTTAGCAAGCATTATCCAAAGGTAAATTACTTGTGATGGATGCCAAGATGTGGTAAGACCATGACAGCTTAAACTATTAGCTGTCTTGAAACAAAAACTCACTGTTAATCTTCCATCGCTTTTGAATTTTTTACTGCATGATATTGCTATTAGAATAAGACGGGCCAGACACCCTGAAGCTGTAGTAAGTCACCATGGATTGATTAGATTAATCATCAGTCATAGCCTGGTTCAATACAACTTAACTTGGGATGGTTTCATGACGGCCCTAGAGAGCATGCAAAACCCTGTAATCCAACATCCTGAAATTACGGAGACAAGCCAGCAGAACCCTATTTAGAAAAGAAAAAAGACTGCCTGTTCAAAGGTTGAACCCCATAAATGTAGGAATTCTGTAAGAATTGAACTAGCCCAGAGGATGTCTGTAAATATTTTGGATGAAAGCAATCAACCTGCAGAGACAACTAGTCCAGTTAGGATAAGAGACTCTGAATCTGAAGAAGAGCCCGAAGAAGAATCTGAAGAAGAGGAACCTAATTCCGCATCAGAGCTCGAAGAAGAGGCCGAATCAGAATCAGAACCTGAAGAAGAGGCACCTAATTCAGAAGAAGAACCCGAAGAAGAGGCCAATTCAGAACAAGAACAAGGACATGAACATAATTATAATAATGAACTGGGAAGTGAAGCAGGACTGGATGATCCTTTGGAAGATTTCGAGACAGGGATAGCCGAGGTCCTAGAAAATATTAATGTATATATGAAACCTGGAGAAACACAAGTCCCAGAGAATTATGGGCATATAGAAACACCACCATATCTAGAGGCTGCAGACACAAAAAAATTTCAGGAATCTGACTACCAGTCTGGTGACACAATTCCGTTAGAATATAGCCATGAGGACTGGCAGAAGTATGCATAGATATAATTTAGTCACCAGTTGGACAATCAGTCAGGCGATACGGTTCTTTTGGAACACAACCCTGATGACCAACAAGAAGCTCTAGAAACCATTGATAAACCAGTTAGTGGAGCGGACGCTCCTCAAAAGAGCCAAGTAGCCAGAGAAAAACTTAAGAAGCTGCGAAAAAAATACCAGAAGCTCTAGAAGACAGTTAGAAGGCTACGACAAGAAGTTAAAAACTATAAAACTCAGAACACCACTCCCGAGGTAACCTCTATAGCTACACAAACAAGAATATGCGAGAATAAATCAATAGTAATTCAAACCGAACTCACTTCCACTCAAACAATAGCCACCCAGGTTAATTTGCATGGAAACTTGGTAAATGCGGCTGTTAAAACGAAAGGTTGGTCCTCCCATAATAAGAAAATAAATACTAAAGAGGTATTCTCTCGCAGCATCGGTACTCAGACAGAAGGGAAATCTGAGGACTTCTTTTTAAGGAATGACCTATTATTTTAAAACTTCGAGAAGAACTGACGCAAGCCTAGCTTGCTTTAGAACAAAATCAATAGAAAACAGTCTCCCTACAATAATATGAGAAGTTACAAAAGCAATTGAGGGAATTAGCCCTAGTAGAGAACGAGGCTTTTGATAAGGCTAGACAGGAAGAAGAAAAACTGAAGAATATGAAAACTAAGCTTAACAACATCAGGAATCAGTTGGACACCATTTGTTCATTATATTCGAATATCTTGACCTATCGATCTCTTGCTACGAACTATGCCTTGTTTTTATTAGAATGATATTTATTGTTAAAAATCAAAGCTGTTAGAGCCAGAAAGCCAGTTGAGCTGAAGACAATGGACGATCTTATAAATTGTTGTAAGACATATGGAGTAAAGGTCCAAAGGCTTCTTTGTGAATTTTATTTGCATAATTTCATATTAGATAAAGAAGTGGATGTGAATCCTAGCCCTTTTGTTGGAGATATTCAATTTCAGGATTTTATCTCTTTTGCAGTCAACCAACTCAAGTGGTTGCAGGCTTATAATTCGTTCAAAAGACAAGAACACAACTTAGATCTTTTGGTAAGAAGTGAACCTATTCACCCTCTGCAATTATTTACTAAGCATAAAAGACTGATGACACAGGAGGGCGTGCTTAAAATTTTAGGGCCCATACATAAGGAAATTGTGTTGGAAGGAACAACATTTTTCCTCTCCATTCAGGAAAGATCCTTGGTTGCATCCAAAATGAGATGGATGGTTTCAAGCAACAATGTTAAGGATAGAGACCCATTTAATTATGGAAATTTAAAAGCTATTGCAAGACGGTTAGTCCCATACAGCAATCTTCTCTTAAGAGAAGGACCCTATTGGGTGGGATGTCGCTTTAGAAGCCCCATTATTTGGTATCCTCCTGAAGGGTATCATCCTGACTATGAGTTACCTGAAGGACAAGAAGTGGCAGCCTTTGCAAACCTGGAATGACATCATGGTCTCAGGCCTACTATGGACATATATTTTCCAGCCTACTCTTTAACTTCTTTGCATAAAAACCATTTATTTTTCATGAGGACATGAAAAAAGGTAAGCAAGGGAGTATGTTGAGCCTTGCAATAGGTATGTATTTACTCTTGATTACTATCCTTTTTCCTCTTCCTTATCCATTTTGTGTCATGATATAATAATATAATGAAAGGATTTTGATGAAGAATGAATGAAAAACGATTCTAATACGATTTCATCGTCCAAATTAATTCTCATTTCTTTTTATGTTGAAAATAACAGATGAAACAATGGTTGTTTACAAGAAGGAACAATAGGACCTAATCGCAGAAAAGAATACGCGTTGAACGAGGATAACTTAATGAGGATTAGCGCAGGAACAAACAGACTGTCCGAGGATAGAATTTTTCTGTGGATCCCTTAGGATCTCCTGATCCTAAGGGATCACACTTATCTCTCCTTTTAGATATAAAGGGATAGGGAGAGCTAGTTCTCAATAATTGATAGCATGTATCTTTCATTTTATGCATAATTTGTAATTGTAATACATAGAACATAGTTCTGAACAACAAGATCGGACTGTAATGTCTAATGACTGCGATGATTGATATATAATTCGCGTTGTTGTTCATTCAATTATTCTGGAGTAGTTAAGCAGTGTTCGTTGGTGGCTAAGGGCCCGGTCTCTAGTGAATCTCACTGCTGTTTCCTGTGTTATAATTTTCCATTTCTTGCAAGTATATTATGCTTTTCCGCATTGTAATTGAAGTGCTTTTGATAATTCGATTTCCAGTATTTATTCCTTTGAATACGCATTTCCAATTTATCTCCTTAAAAGAATTAGTTGCTAGTTAACCGAATTGATTTTGATTATTTAAAGCATAGACAGTTATTTCCAATACTCTCCTTCTGTTCAATAGTTTAGATCTAGTTGAAAGAGCTCAGTTAATGCTTCATTGCTCTTGGTTGATTTTCATTTGAATTAGTTGAATTAAGAATGAATCACAGTTTTGGGTTATGATGCTTAGTTGAATCACTTTCTTTAAAGCTTAAAGATTTATGATTTCATCTATATTAAATGATTGGATTTAGCATTACTCTTTGTATGAATAGCTTGCACATATTGTGTATACACTTGAAATAAAAGGACTTACTCTAGTTGATAATTAATGTGAGGCAATTAGGAGTTTTTAAAGACACCTGTTAGCACCCAACAATAACCATCACAAATTAGAGTCATAGATCACGTGTAACCATCATAAATCAGAATCATAGATCACATGTATAATAAAATTGAAATAAAAGATTGATACTTATCCTTTAATCGGTCCCCACTTATGCCTTGTTCTTTTTCTACACACACCAGATCAGTTGCCACACTCGAAAAACACCCAATGTCTTCAATTCTCTTCAATCACCTACACATATACACCATGTACACCACACACATATATCCACACATGACATATAACACTTCATAATACATGCACCTACACTCTGTATGCATCACGACACATACACCTACACCTGGTGTACAAAACAACAAAATACATACGCCTACACACTGTGTATGACACAACACATACACCTACACATGGTGTACAACAAAACACATACACCTACACCAAGTGTAAAACACAATACATATATATACACAAATTATAACATAATGAATACATAACATGTACAACATGTACACAATACCACATGTACATAGTTCCATCTACACAACGTGTACACAACACCAGCTACACACCGTGTACATTGCACCACATGTACACAACATGACTTGCGCAATGTGTACACAACACCACTTGTACACAGTACAACCTGCACAATGTGTACACAACACCACATGCACGTTGTGTACACATCACCACATGCACGACATGTACACAACACCACGTACACACAACACCCCATTTACAACATGTACATAGCACCACATGCACACAATACCACATGTAAAATCATGCACACAACACCACATTTACATAGCACCATATGTAAAACATGCACACCATGCCATATGTACATATCACTACATATGTAACATGCACAAAGCACCATATGTACAAAAAATTGCATATCCAACATGTGCACAACACCATATGTACACAACACCACATACCCAACATGCACAATACACCATATGTACACAACACTACATATCCAACATGCACATAACACTATATGTACACAGTACTGCATATGCAACATGCACACAACACTATAGGAACAACATGTAGAAAAGATACAAAAAAATAGTACTACACATCCAAATATGACACACTGACTCTACCAAGCAACCTTGCTTCTAGTCCATTTACACCATTCATGTTTCAACTTGTTACATTTCTCATGAATCTCCTGCCATTGTCCATTCATTCCCATGGACCCATTCTAACTAGTTGTCACATTCTTGCCTTTAGCTGCCCCCAATACCAACTCAATAGAAAATTCCACTTCCCTGTGAGGCAACAATTTTGAAATATCTATCGAGAATACATCCTAAAACTGCTGCATAATCGGATAGGTCTTGAATAGTTTAACATCCTCAACATCCCTACCTTTATCACTAGAAATATGCACTGCAAACAAGACATACCCTTTTCTATGACTACGCTTTTCCTACATAACTGTAACCATTCTAACTAATGTTGCCTTTTTCTTACCCTACAAAACCTTTCATTCTCCATTATCATCCAAGCACTCAATGGCCTTCATAACAATCCACCTTAGTCACATGAAGATGCAACCAGTACATACCCATAATCATACTGTATGAACCTAACAGAAGAAAATTTAGATGTGTTGATGTAGGAATATCATTCAACTCAAATGCACAAGATCTTACCCAATAATAAACTCTCTTCTTAGTACCTGTAGCCAACTGCACTAACCTGTAGCCTGTAACCTGCAACCCGCAGCCTGCACCTGTAATCTGCACCTATAATCTATAACATATAACCTGTAAACAACCAAACCTTTAATCCTACCATCACCTTTGTTCAACTTCTCTTTACTCATGCACCAAGATTCATCTGGGTCTCACATTACCTGTTTGGTTTCATTCAACTGTCCATGAGCTCCATTAATCTTCTTATTTCCCCAAACAATTCCAAATACCCTCAAAACATAAAAGGAAATAACAAGAGACAAACAAGAAGAAAACCATGAAAACCAATAAAAATACAACACCACAAAAAAAAGGCATGACCATGCACCAAACATAAACAAAATTGCAAGTTAAACACAAAAAAATCACAAAACACTGAAGGCACAAAACTAACAACAAACACAATGTCTCAACCCCATGGTTCCTAATTCTTCCAAGGGAAAACTCAACCCAAGCCTTCTTCCTTCAAAGTAACCATGCATTTGCATCTTCCAGTTTCTTCAAATATCCATTGATTGTAGGTGGCTTGGCTTTCTTTGCTCATCCCGAAAAGTATCCCAAAGTCCTCCTTGTTACACATTAATTTGTCACCGTCCCTACCATTCCCCGTCCTGCACAATGGAGGACCCATTAGGTGACCTGTGAACATTGTCATGCCTTGAAATCATCATCAATGCATTCCTCTAAACATGAGCTTCAATTTCCCTAAAGACATCTCCTTGCAAAAAAACATGAAAACATCTCCTTTTGCATTGGCGCGGGAAGAAAGTTCATCACTCGCGCCAATGGGGAAAATCCTACAAAGAGGCCGCGCCAACTGGCGCTCTGTCCCAGAGCAGCACTCGCGCCAGCCAATTTAAGGAGTGTTTTTTAAATAAAGGTGGCGGAAGTTGTGTTTCAACAAACTCAGAAACCATTGCCTATCTTGAGTTGGGAGGTTTGGCTGTGGGAGTTCTATGGAAGGGAAGTGGTTTTTCCACCTCCCATGGAACCTTCCTTGTTGATAGGGCCAATCCCACAATAATAGGGATCCCAACTCCCTCCTTCCCCATCTATAAAAGCCTGCTCAATTCCATGGCAAGCTAGTCTTGAAGTACCTAAGCTTTGAATCTCCAAATTCCCAAGAGCCTTTGTGCTGTAAGAGCCCTCTTTCTTCCCTTAAGGCCGACTCAAGTAAGGAGACTATCGTCGAGAGACTCTGGAGAGGTTTGCCCTTTCCCTGGCGAGCTTTGCGAGACGTGAACAACTGGAGACCCATCCGAAGGAGACCACGACGTCAGAACATTGGTTGTAATCTCTTTCGATTGTTATTTAATGAATGATTACGATTATGGTTCCACTCTGTTTTCGATTATGTTAATATGAGTAGTATCCTTTCTGACTGATATTTAGTTGTGTATGCTGGATTTTATGCTTGTATCTGTTTGTTTCTTGCATGTGCAGGTGTCCATCCACGGAGATCGTGGAGGATCGTGATCTGCCGAGGCTGAGGAACAGGAACGCTCTCTTCTTCAGATCGTAGCATTGGATTCCAGGTAGGCTTCCATCTTTGGTCTTTTCATTCGTAACTAGGAACTTGTGTCGTAACATTTCGTGATTGTTGCTAGACCCCTGCTGGGCTAGTAGGGATCACCTCTGTCCGCAGAGGGGATTTACCTCAACACTCCTTCTGTAAGGATGATAACGATGATGACCATGGTACCTGTTGAAGACATAACTAGAATAGAACATGTGTCCATCACCTCTCTTATCCAGGGTATCCAAGAACCTACCATCTATGATCGTGTCATCTCTATCCAATTCGTTCCCACCATGAGAATTTTTACCATATTCCCCATTCGTCCTTCCCTCCTACTCATGACTGATTTGTGGCTGTCCATGTTTTTGAAAATATTACAAACTTTGAAGGATGACTGCATTAACCTCTGGGTGTTTCTCCTATGACATAGCAAGTCTTTCCTATGACTGAATGATCATGTCATTACCTAATTTTCAACTTCTTAGTTCTGCCTTCAAAATTCTCAATCTATCTGCTATGTGAGGGGAGTACTCATCTTGTGGTTGATCATCTGACCTATGGGGAGAGTATTGAGAATTTAATCAACCATTCTGTTGTTCATCTTTTCCTTCTACCTACTACAATCATACCATGTTAGATAAACCAAATATAAACAAAATAAACATACTTCAATATAGTTAAGGGGAGGATATCTCATCTACAAGATCAACCATATTAGGACGATACATGTATAATCATAATCACATCAACATACTAACATCATGAATGACAACACCAACTGCATAACATGACCTTATGCATGAGAATCATAACCATAAGACTACATGCATAATAATCCATATAGACATTGACATGAATAAAAAATGCATCTACAACCAACAAGCATTCATGACAAACTCATCCTAGCAATAACATAATCAACTTATACATGAAAAAACAACGATAACTATGACCACCACCATGCATACATAATAAGCACATATACAACCTTTATGCATGCATGAAAAACACATTCCACCCATCTAGTCCAAGTGTTGAACCATGCTCCAATACCAATCTGTAACACCCTCCTCCCACATTTACCCAATTTACCAGCCTGCCAGGGTAAACATGTAACGAAGAGTTACTATGATATGATTCAACCTCATAGATCACCTTAATGAAGTGGATTCAACAACACAAAAACCTTAATGACTTACTTCAAGTTCTACAAGACCCCCAAACCACCCTTCCAAGTGCCCAAGCCCTGAGATAAAACTCTATTTTGGTGCCTTGATCTCCTAGATGTTGGCACAAAATTGCAGAATTTTGAATTTAACCTTCTAGTCACATTCACGATTCCTACAAGGAAGCGACTGCAATATTTTTCACCCAGTTCTGTGCCTGCGACCGCAATATTTAAGCCACTTTTTTAGGCTAGGATTTAGACCTCTTCCCAGAACTTAATGAAACTTTCCAGGTTCATGAATGACACAAGGAAAAAGCCTTCCACACAAATCTTAGATAACAACTTGAACTAACCAGGCCTAACCATGACAAACATTATGTAAAACACATCATGAACATGAAGTTCATAAGTCATAAATACACATCTGAACATATGGATCTCATACTTATCTAAGAATCGTCAAGAGGGTCTGTTTCCCTCTCATAATAGTTGTAATATCATCTAGTAGGTCATGCATTCATTAAAATTGCATTTACTAAGCAAAACATGATGAGAGCCATAACTCAAGTATGTCATAGAACCATGCTTATAACCAACATATAACCGACAAAATAACAATGATAGAACAACCATTAAAGACACATAATAACAAGCACATTTACTCATAAAATGCAAGAGGAAAAATAACTCTTATTAACATATGTAAAATCCAACCTAGTCATGAAATTCCACATACCACTCGACCATAGATTGAGTTGAACCAAATATTTCTTTCAGCCAATCACCCTCGTGCCATATTCCAAGCATAAATGTGAGACTCACAACAAAGCCAACCAAAGCTTCCTCAAGGTTTATCGTGTATCCTGCCATTACCGGTCAAGGGATTCGTAGGTCCAAAACCCTCATCTAAGATTTATCGTGTATCCCACCATTACTGATTAAGGGATTCCTAGGCCCAAAAAATATACATACATTACCAGGATTTACTGCAATCCCACCATATATTGGTCAAGGCATCACTAGGCCCTAACAAACATGGATGCCTCTGGATCTCTCCACCTAAACTGTGAGTAATTTTCCTGTATTCACCCTCAGGATTTACCATGTATCTTTTCATTACCGGTCAAGGGATTCCTAGGCCTTTGGGAATTTTCCTAAGACCAACCCACTCATTTTCGAAACCATCTGGAAATCCAACTCAACTAAGTAAAATAATCCCATCACACCATGGCTATTCGTAAATGGCAAGGCAAGGATGAAAACCATTGCCACACCTGGAAAAAACCTTGCCAATGACAACAAGAGAACCAAATGCACACATGCATGTACCATGCATCCATAAACCAGCTAGGAAATCACGCATGCAACCTGATACCTACATGTATTCCTATTGAAGCTGCTTGATCCGACCTTTCCTTGTTTTTCCTTTGCTTTCCTTTCCTTGTCCCTCCTTTGCTTCCTTGCTCAAAACCTGGGTAAAAGCTATGAACTGAAGCCTTTTTTATCATTGAGGCCTCTAATTTCTTCATTTTCCTTCATTTCAATTCAATTTCCTTCACATGTAATTATGTGACCTTTCACCTTCCTTTTCTCTTATTTTCCTTTATTTTCATTATTAAAATGCCAATTAATGCACTTTTACCTTTTCAAATCATTTTCCAATTCCTTTGCCAATTTCCTTAGCCATAATAAACCAAATGAACACCCACTAGGATGATTTTCCCATCATTCAGCTTGGAATATGTGTCCCATAACCTTGGTCTTATTTTTGCCTTTATTAACTTTATTACATGGATTTGTAACCTGAGGCTGTTACATGGTATGATTAACATAAGAGCTAATCTTGGCCTTTTACTCTACCAGGATTGAATAAGTACTAGGTTTTGCATTTCTTCAATAATCGTTGCTACAATATGTGGTTGTAGCATTTTTATAGCCCATTCTCCACTAGATAATATTTTCTTGTTGGTATGTGTCATGTTTTTGTGACAGTAAATTGCAATAATTTTATTTCATAACAATGACATATTTATTCAAAAAACTATTAATTTTCATTTGCATTGTGTTTAGATCTTATTATGCATATCTTGGGTCATTATGCATCACAATTGCATCTCTATAGTATTTATTGTGGCATGCGTGTTGTAGTTGCACCATCTGCATCACAATAGCAATGTACTGATAAACATATAAAGTCACATTAGCCTCAATCTACCATTGTGATATTGTATTCAATAAAAGAAATGCGTTTTTGAAAAAAATCTTTTGGTAAAAAATCACATATGAAAATTATCGTCGACACGTTTCGAACCAACTATTGTGGTTCATCATCAGGACCGGACGAGAGCACATATATAGGCTTAAGATTTAAATAGATGTAGAGAGAATCAAACTAGCATAACGGCTAGTTTGACTAAATTAATGAGGAAATTTACCTAGCTAGAAAATTTAAATAATTTATTAAAAAGTAAGGTTAATAATAGATTTTAAATTATTTATTTATGTTAATTTATTATTATTATTTTTTCTAAATAAATAAATAAATAGTTAAAATTAATTAATTCTTTAATATATATATATATATATATATATATATATATAAAATAAAAAATTAAATTAAATTAAATAATTAATCCATTGAATAATTATTTACTTATCTGGTTATAATAAAAATAATAAAAAAAAGAGGAAAGGGGAGGGATCTAACACTTGCTAATGCTCGAACTATTGTGTTTGTTCAGATTCAAACATTAGAGAAATGATGGTTGGAGCATTAGCAAGTGTCAGATCCCTGCCCTTTCCTCTTAAGTTTTTTTTTGTTTTGTTTATAAGCACATAAGTAAATAATTATTCAATGGATTAATTATTTAATTTAATTAATTAATTATTTATTTATTTTTATTTATTTTTTAATTTTTTATTTTTTAAAATTTTTAATTTTAAAATTTTAATTTAATTTAATTTATTTTAATATATATATATATATATATATATATATATATATATATATATAGAAAACTAATAATAATAACATAAATAAATTTAAATTTAATATTAACCTTATTTTTTAATAAATAATTTAAGTTTTCTAGCTAGGTAAATTTCCTGATTAATTTAGTCAAACTAATCGTTATGTTATAACGGTTAGTTTGATTCTCTCTGCATCTATTTAAATCGTAAGCCTATATCTGTGCTCTCATTTGGTCTTGATGATGAATCACAATAATTGGTTCAAAACATCAACGATATTTTTCATATGTAATTTTTTACTAAAATATTTTTTCAAAAATTTATGGGTCACAGAAACTATCTCTCAAACAAAAAAGAAACATGTATTATGAATTATGGAGAAATTTTCACATAATTATTTTTTTTATAAGTACATCATGTTCAACATAGTAAGTATCTTACAGTGGAGGATATTATATGCATTTCTAAAAAAAATATCAACTTATTCCTATGTGAATAATTTTCAAGTCTTGAAAATTTCTGAAATATTAGAAAGGAACCCTTATAAATGTTCATTTTCAATAAGTAATAATTAGAAATCAAATAATCAAGATATGATAGTGGTGATATTTAAAAACACATCGAACTCATGCATTTTTATTAGTTCCTGCCTCAGTAGAACTCCAACGATCGATTGATCGTTGACCCTCTATTAATCTTGTTTGGACTTAATATTTTTCAGTAAGTTTCAATTTTTAACGAAAGTTTTAATTCCTAATTTATGTGTAACTAAATTTTAACCAAAGTTTGACATTTGACGTCTTATTGTGAGGTTCATGTAAGCAATGCTATTTAAACCCGCTATTTTAGGCATTTTAGTGATATCTAAAGTTTGAAGGATGGCAAAGTTTTTTAAGCATATGAAAGTATTGAGTCGTGTTGCAATGAACAAAAACAAAACAAGCATTTTTTTTTTTTAACTGATTAAAAATAAGTGATTAAAATATTTCATAACTATTTCTTATTAAGCCAAAGTTTACGAATAGGATTGGAAAAGTTAGCAAAGTTTTTTTTAACCAAAGTTTTCTAAAACGGACAGCAATGTCCCACCTAGAACCATCTATTACACAAGGTTACACGTGACTGCCAGGAGTGTCGCCAGGATCTACTCCCCTGAACACTTGGCTACACGACCTCTTTGAAATCAAAAGTTGGCATGCAGACATCACTGCCATAGCCTTCCATAGATTCTTCCAGCTCGAGTTACGCTTAGCGACAGTGGAATACTTTAGGCTCATTTCCTTCACCTTCGATTGAGGCCACACAACAGATTGCTGATAGGCATACTGCAGGCCAGAACATCCAAGGGTATTTTGTAACAGTTGGTGTATAGTGCCAAATTTGTTTTGTACTGGATTTTTTCATTCTATTTTTCGTGTATGTTGGAATTTTGCAAATTCCAGAACAGAATTGGAGAATAAAACTCCCCTTCTTTAACACAGAGAAATATTTAAAATTTGCATACACAGTGACAGAGTTTCCACATAGGAAAAAAAAAACTTCTATTCATAAAAAAAAACTGCTGTTACAATTCTTCCTCAACTCAGAGGGATTACAAAATAGTTTATTTACTGCAAACACAATGTAAACTATCACTCTCTGTCTCACACAGAGAAATACTCTGTCTCTAAAACAACAACAATACACTGTTGTGCATACTCTGTTTTTTTTTTTTTTAAACTCTGCTGTTCTGTGTAATTATAAAAAATTACAGCTCTCTGTCTCTGTTTTTAAAAATACGCTGTTGTGTATATAAAAACATTACATAACTTATGACTCTGTTTCTGTATATTAACAAAAATATCTCAAAATATCTCAACCCTGTTTAATGTCATTCATTGACACAACCACTAAATTCACCGCTTGAATAATTCTTAATGGCTTCAATAACTTCTGCTGGCACTGCTCTAAAATGCATTTATGGCAAATTGCTTGCTGGCACTGCTGTTCTTTTTCTTCCTTCCCGCACTGTTGTGCAATGAAACTGTTCTGCTGTCTTTTCCTTTTTTTTATACACTTCTGTGTAATAAAAAAAATAAAACATACACTTCACGGCTTTTTACAATGTGTTGGGCTTATATATATATATATATATATATATATAACATTATAACATAAAATATATATAACCCAAATTTTAACACAAATAGCATTGAAACATTAAAACATTAAAAATTAACCCCGCAATCATTTTGTTAATGCGAAGTATGGGCGTATAATGTGTGGGCCCCCAGCTGATGACATCAGCTGTTCTGAGGGGGTTTAAACCACCGTGAGCCTGCCCTCATCGACCCCTGCGGACTTTGCTTTCCGCCTTGACTATTCGCTACCGTGTTCATGCAGTTGGAAATTAATTCCAACACTCCCCCTTAATTTCAACTGCTGGGTTTTCCTGCATACCCAGGCATTTCCTGAAATATTCAAAGCTTTTCTGCGCAAGTGGCTTTGTGAGGATGTCTGCAAATTGATCCTCTGTTATGCAATGCTGCAAAACAATCTCACCATTGCTAACCAATTCACGTATGAAGTGAAACTTGGTGTCAATGTGTTTTGTCCTTTTATGAAAAACAGAATTTTTAGACAATGCAATAGCTGAGCTATTGTCACAAAAAATCACTGTCCCTTTTACCTGTTCTTGGCATAAACTTCTCAACATCTTTCTCATCCAAACTGCTTGACACGCTGCTGCTGTAGCTGCCACATATTCTGCTGTAGACAATGCTACAATGGGTTGTTTCTTAGAAGCCCATGAAATGGCTCTTGAACCCATATGAAAAACATAACCGGAAGTGCTCTTCCGATCATCTACACTTCCAGCCCAATCACTGTCTGTGTATCCAACTAAATCTGAATTTTCTGAAGTAGTAGACAAAATACCAAACCTTTTAGTACCTTTTACATACCTCAAAATTCTTTTTGTTGCTTGCCAATGTGCATCTTTTGGCTTTTCCATAAATCTGGAAATCAAACTAACAGCATGCATTATGTCTGGCCTAGTTGCAGTCAAATACATAAGGCTGCCAACTATGCTCTTGTATAAACTAGGATCAAAATCCTTGCTGTTGTCCTCTCTGCTGAGCTTTAATCCCATCACTGTTGGAGTGATTGTTGATTTGCATTCCTGCATGTTAAATATTTCAAGCACTTCATTAACATACTTTACCTGTGATATAAAAATCCCATTTTCATCTTGTTCTACTTCTATTCCCAAGAAGTATCTCAACAAACCCATGTCAGTCATTTCAAATTCTTCCTTCATGACTGTTTTAAAATTTTCTATAAGGCAATCATCATTACCTGTAAAAATAACATCATCAACATACAAGACTACAATCAAAATTTTACCATCTTGTTCTTTGATGTATAGGGTGGGTTCTCCCTCACACTTTTCAAAACCATTTTCCAGTAGATATGAATCTATCCTACTGTACCACGCTCTTGGCACTTGCTTCAGCCCATAAAGAGCTTTCTTCAACTTGCATACTTTGTGCTCTTGGCCTTTCTTTTCATAGCCGAGAGGTTGATCAATGTAAACCTCTTCCATTAACACTCCGTTCAGAAATGCTGACTTTACGTCCATTTGGTAAACTTTCCATTTGTTTTTTGCTGCTATGGACAACACTGCTCTCACGGTTTCCATTCTTGCAACCGGTGCGAAAGTTTCCTCATAATCTATCCCATGTTTCTGCTTATAGCCTTTGACAACAAGTCTGGCCTTGTGTCTCTCTATTTTGCCTTCAGCATTACTCTTGGTCTTGTAGACCCACTTAACACCAATGACATCTTTACCTTTTGGGAGTTCAACCAAATCCCAAGTTTTGTTTCTCTCTATGGCGTTTATTTCCTCATCCATAGCTTCTATCCATTTCTCATCCTTGATGGCTTATTTGAAATGAACAGGATCATCAACATGACAATATAAAGCAAACAAATAATTGATACCTTCATTTGTTAAATCTTGTTCATAAATATCTTTCAAACCGCTGAATTTATTACCTCTTTCAGTAGGTGTACAAGTACTTGAAGAAGCACTTGAATTTCCTCCTTGTGGTGTGCTTGGAGAAGCACTATCATTTCTCCTCAAGGGTGTGCTTTGCTCTTTTGTTGGTGTTGCTGTTTGGGGATGTATTTCAGCCAACTCATCATCATTCTCATCATGAGTCAAACAGTGTTTAACATTTACTGTCTTCTCTATGCTTCCATCCCAAGCTTCCTCTTCAATGAACTGAACGTCTTTGCTCACAATAAACTTCTTGGTGGATGGGTTATACAACCTGTATGACTTGGATTCCTCACTGTATCCAATGAAAATACATTTCTCCCCCTTGTTGTCCAACTTCTTCCTTAGCTGATCCGGAATGTGTGCATAAGCCACACATTCGAAAACCTTCATGTGTGTGACACTTTGCTTTGCGCCACTCCATGCCTCTTCCGGCACTTTGTTCATAACATCTTTTGTAGGGCACCTGTTCAAGATGTACGCTGCACAATGTACAGCTTCAACCCAATAATCATTAGGCAAATGCTTTTCCTTTAACATACTCCTCGCCATGTCCATTATGGTTCGGTTCTTCCTTTTGGCTACTCCATTTTGCTGCGGAGTATATCTAGTTGTAAACTGCTTTTGAATACCATTTTCTCTACAAAAACGTAGAAAATATTTAGATATATACTCACCTCCTCTATCAGTCCTTAGGACTTTGATATGCAACCCACTCTGGTTTTCCACAAGTGCTTTGAAATTGCAAAAAATTTCAAACACTTCACTTTTTTTTTCAAAAAGTAAACCCAAGTTTTTCTTGTAAAATCATCTATGAATGTTAGTACATAGTGGCTGCTTGCAAGCGATGGAGTTTGCATCGGTCCACACACATTTGAGTGGAAAATATCTAAGGGTGCTTTTGCCCTTGTTCTTTTCCCGGAAGGAAAACTTTCTCTGTGTTGTTTCCCCAAGATACAACCTTCACAAAGGCTGTCTGATTTCTCTATCAATGGTAAACCACTTACCATCCCTTTTCTGTTTAATAGATTAAGACCTCCAAAGTTGAGATGTCCAAATCTCAAGTGCCATAACCAATTATCATCTTTTGGTTCGATTTGGTAAGTCTCCTGTGCAACTGCTGCTTTCTCTTCACCATTCTTCAAATCTGCTCTCATTCTGAGAGGGAACATCCTGTTCCTTGTCATATTCACTTCAGCAATACATTGTTTGCTGGGTGGTTTATCCATGATGGTACAAACATCATTATCAAAGAAAACAGTATACCCCTTATGGAAAAGCTGTCCAATACTTAAGAGGTTACATTTCATTCCTGGAACATAATAAACATCTGCTATGGATTTCTTTGCACCTAATCTTGTTAGAACATTTACATCTCCTTTTCCCATAACAGAAACTTTGCTATCAGTTCCTAGTGTGACTTGTGACTGCACACTCTCATCTAACATATAAAACATTGCTAAGTTTCCTGTCATATGGTTACTGCAACCGGAGTATAGAAACCATAAATCCTCACTCTTTTCTTCAGCCATATTACAAGCTAAAAACAAATTACTTTGGCTGCCATTTTCTTTAGTGAAATTTGCACTAGTTATACTTGCCATATCTTGCTGCTTCTTTCTACATTCATTAGCATAATGACCATATTTTTTACAATGGTAACATTGGACATTGGACTTATCATACCTTTGTCCTTGAGCATTCCGCTGACCATTTCGTTGGCTGCTGCTTTGGTCGTGGCTGTGATTTTGACTGTTGCACCTTCCATGTGAATGTGAAGGGTTGTTCCTTCCACCTCTGTTTTGGCTTCTGCCTCTTCCTCTTCCTCTGCCTTTCCCTCTTCTTCTTCCGAAAGACCTCTGGGTCTTAAAGGCATGCTCTAGAGATGAGTTTTCACTCCTACCCAATCTCTGTTCATGGGTCATCAGTGATGCATGTAGCTCATCCACTGAGAACTTTGCGAGATCCTTAGTCTCCTCTATGGTGGTGACAATCACATCGAATCTTGAGGGTAGACTCCTCAAGAGTTTTTCAACAATACTCTTGTCCTCAAGAGTCTCTCCATGAGATCTTATTTGTGTGACCATTCCAATCACATGAGTGAAGAACGAGTCAATAGTATCTGACTCTTTCATACAGAAAGTCTCAAAGTCTCTCCTCAGCAACTGAAGTTTTGCTATCTTCACTTTCTCCATACTCTAATAGGTTGTCATAAGAGTCTTCCATGCTTCTTTGGATCTATTAGCTGCTGCTATCCTCGGAAACACACTCTCATGCACTGCTTGATACAAAAAGAAAAGAGACTTGGCATCTTTCTTCTTATTGCTCTTCAGAATCTCTCTTTCTGCTTGAGTTAAAACATAAAACTCTGCTTCATTTGCTGGCTCTTCAAAGCCATCCTCAACAAATTCCCATAAGTCTTGGGAGATAAATAATGCCCTCATAGTTATTGACCAGTAGTCATAATTTTTCCCATTAAATTGTGGGAGATGGATATTTCCCATACCCATACCAGTGCTGGCTCCAGCCATTCTGCACTCTTAACTATGCTTCAAAAACACTTGACTGTGTGTTTAAAATAACTCACTGTTCTGCAACAGTAACACAAAACTATATAGAGAAATACCTTTTGATTCTTTTTGGCTGAGTCTTCACACTGCTGGAGAAGCTGCTGCAACAAAGAACTTCTTTCCTTCAGCTTATTTGACCTTCAAATAGCCTGGACTAGCTCCGATACCATGTTGGAATTTTGCAAATTCCAGAACAGAATTGGAGAATAAACTCCCCTTCTTTAACATAGAGAAATATTTAAAATTTGCATACACAGTGACAAAGTTTCCACATTAAAAAAAAAAAAAACTTCTATTCATAAAAAAAAACTGCTGTTACAATTCCTCCTCAACTCAGAGAGATTACAAAATAGTTTATCTGCTGCAAACACAGTGTAAACTATCACTCTCTGTCTCACACAGAGAAATACTCTGTCTCTAAAACAACAAAAATACACTACTGTGCATACTCTGTTTTTTTTTTTTTAAACTCTACTGTTCTGTGTAATTATAAAAAATTACAGCTCTCTGTCTCTGTTTTTAAAAATACGCTGCTGTGTATATAAAAAGATTACATAACTTATGACTCTGTTTCTGTATATTAACAAAAATATCTCAAAATATCTCAGCCTTGTTTAATGTCATTCATTGACACAACCACTAAATTCACCGCTTGAATAATTCTTAATGGCTTCAATAACTTCTGCTGGCATCGCTCTAAAATGCATTGATGGCAAATTGCTTGCTGGCACTGCTGTTCTTTTTCTCTCTTCCCGCACTGTTGTGCAATGAAACTGTTCTGCTGTCTTTTCCCTTTTTTTATACACTGTTGTGTAATAAAAAAAATAAAACATACACTTCACGGCTTTTTAAAATGTGCTAGGTTATATATATATATATATATATATATATATATATATATATATATATATAACATTATAACATAAAATATATATAACCCAAATTTTAACACAGATAACATTGAAACATTAAACATTAACCCCACAATCATTTTTTTAATGGGAAGTATGGGCGTATAATGTGTGGACTCCAGCTGATGACATCAGCGGTTCTGAGGGGGTTCAAACCACCGTGGGCCTGCCCTCATCGACCCCCGCGGACTTTGCTTTCCACCTTGACTATTCGCTGCCATGTTCATGCAGTTGGAAATTAATTCCAACAGTGTATAGTATTGAATTTAAATCCGAACTGGATAACTATGCACAAAAAACATTAGGACAAAATTAAGGAATTGGAACAAGAAAGAATGTGCCTCAATGAAATATTGGAGCACTTGGAGACAGTGGCTACCAAGACCAGGGTTTGGCGGACAATTCCTGAGACAGTTCTAGGTTGTCTAGGCTGATCATGGGGGAGAAATACAGTAGCAACCAGGAGCCCTGGGAAACCCAGTCACAGTCAGAATTGAGTCAGCCCTTGCAGACAGTCCCCAAATCTAAAAAATTAACCATCCTTCTCAGCTGCAAGCCATATATTTTAGCAGGTTTGTGGTTCCAGTTTTGATTTGGGGAGGACAGAAGTGCAGATATAGGCAAGTTAACAAAGGCTTCGATAACCTTGATTATGTACTATAACGACCTACATGTATTTCTGGGGCGTTGGAATCATGCCCGTTGATGGGATCCTCCAGCCCACACGCCAAGTAAATTTAATAAATCAACAATTATTTAACACAGTAACCAACGAATGTGATTACGTGGCTTTACAATGTGTGTTTGTTTGGTTTACACGTCGGACTCGCGCCTTTAATCTCCACAACAGGCCTCGAGCCTTTCAACTCTCCGCGGGATTTGCTGTAGTGACCGGTGATATGCAATTAATTGCACAGTAATGGCATCGATCGGATCGATCGATCCACTTGCCAACGCATGTGATCACACGTCCTTCGCCCTTTTGCTCGGGGTTATTCTTTCAGTCGGTCATTTGCTTTCTGTTCCACGCGGTGTGAGAGGGTTTCGACCCTGCGATTCTGTTCCGAGGGTTTTCTCTTCTCTGTGGGTTTCCTGCCACGGCAACTGTGGCTACGACAGTGAACCGGAACTGTTGCAATGGCGTTTGGTTATTCAATATCCTTGATAGTTCGGCTCCTTCTCACTGTGACTGGTTGGTTTCTCTGTTTCTTACTCAACACCTACAGGTTTTTCGATATGCCAATTTCTCTGGTTATTTCTCTTTGCGGCTTGCTTTCTCGCCTAACTTCCGTTAACAGCTATGCACAGGTTTTGGCTTCCAGTTCTGGCTTCCTCCGGCTAACTCTGCTCCAATCGGCGAACAGTGTCGGTAAGCCACCTCTCCCTGTTTCAAAACCCTGAACTTCTTGTGTCCATACTAACCGTGAGGCTCCTGGCGAGCAGGCTCAACTGGTTCCCTTGTCAGTTACTCAGCTCGACAAAAATCGAAATCTTCTGTCTCTGCGCCAGGTAAGAACTCAGGGTTTCTTCTTTTCCTATTTATCTCACTAGATACAACAAATGGTCTCACAGGTTTTGAACTGACTTATTGTTCTTCTTGTACAGGTGTTCCGAACCCTACCGGTTTCCCAATCTTCCATCCGGGACTTCGTTCGGCTTCTGGTTTCCAAAGGTAGGTTCTCACTGAACTCAAACCCTTCTTAATGCAGAAACTTGTTTAAAGGCTTCGTAGGTGATCTCGTGCCAGTTTTTCTTTCAGGTTTTCTTATGGCGTTATCATGCTACTGTGGCTATATCTTTTTACAAATACTGTCACTCTGACATAATTCGATTTCCAAGTTTGTTCGGGTTTTAAAACCCCACCTGTAACCTTCGGGTGCTTTCGGAGTTACTTGCCTGCGGCCATAGGGTTTCTAGCCGAAACCCCAAGCTGTAGATCTCGATTTTCTTACTGTTGTTTCAGAATGTAATTTAATACATACCAGAGTCGGACTTTCGTTCTACTATTAACCTTTTGCAGAGGGTTTGTACTAATTCTCAGTTTGATTATGAAAAATGGCACAGTTTTATGAAAATACCTGTAGATTTAATGTTCCATGTAATGGGTTTGATTGTTGATTCTCATCGTCGGTGCATAGCTTGTCTTGTTGTATTCCCTTGTACTTCTTTCAGTTCTTGAGTGCGTTGTTCAACGCCTTCGTAGCTGTAACACACCTGCACTTTGATAACAATATCTCTTTAAAGGAAAAATACACAAATATGTCTATTCCTGAATTTGCATGCTGGCAATTTGACAGTGAATTTTGTTAACTGAAACACACTTCACTAGTCTAAATAAAACACAGATGATATATTTTCTGATAAGTGTCCAAACTCTGTTTTCATTTCTCTATTCAATGTTTAATTTTGCAGAACCCCTGTACAGTAACCTTTCGGTTCTTTTAGTAGCCCAGTGGAGGCCAATTCGTTGCCAACTGGTAACTGTCTCAAGTTGGTTACACATTTATATGTTCCACATTATTACCATTTTCACTTTTTCACTCATCGAATTTTTACACAGCCTAATAATCTACTACAGTTGCTTAAATAAAATAAAAATAAAAAGTCAGTTACACTAGAACAACTCTACTGACAACTGGTCCTCTATCCTAAGAAGAAATAAATTAAAACAGGTACAGGTTCAAAGACCTGTAGAATAACACATCACTGAAAAACATGAAACACCTGTTTTTCTGTTTGCCTCCCTAGTCGAATGCTCCTGCATCACCCGTGCAATCTAAAAAAAAGAAAAATGCAGTACGAGCTTGTAAGGCAATTTAATAGGAGCAACATGCCCTTCGCAGAGATTTCATTCTCTTGGACTACCAGTTTACTATTTCAAGAGATGCCACTCCATCAGGACGAACAAACAACATTAGGAACATAGCTATTCAGCACCATGGGAAACTGGTCATGATAGGTATGTAAATATTGCAAAATTTATGTTCTAGCTTTGCTTCTTTTAGATCTGTGCGTTCAATAGTGAAAAGTGAAAAGTAAGTTTCCATGTTATTAGGCAGAGAGCTATTTTGCTAACAACGGGCTTGATGGTAAATATAAATCAAGCCCTGATTATTGCAGAAGGTTATGCCCGTAAGGGGCATAAAGGTAAAATTAGAAACAGGGGAAGAATAGTCCTGAAATTGACGATCAAAATACCAAAATATAAGTGATTAAAAATAATTCATTAAAATATTTCATACTTGGCAGGGACTACCGTTGCTGCCTGCGGCCCTTGTTATACAAGTAAGCCTTTTATTTTTCAAGTGTGCAGGATGTGTTGTCTCTTTTAATAATTTCTTATGAAGTGATGTTCCATTATTACGTCAAGTCAACCATGTAATATTGTCAAGTCAACTATGTATTATTTTAATGTTATTTATTGGATCCCTTAGTAAAAATCCAAACTTCAAGCCATGATGGCATACATTATAAAATTTACTTGTGAAAATTGGCATGGATGAAAGCAAGTCTGATTGTGGGAAAATAGAGGTGGTGAAGTATTCTCTATGTGAATTGTTGTCTATGACTTCAATTGGACCACAATAATGCAATAGAATCAAGAAACATGTATTAGACTATTTTGATTCAATTATTTCATTGGTTGTTGAAAATGAAGGTAGATAAGCTATTTTGAAACAATTCAATGAAAATGTTCTGAGTATTAAATCTAAATCACATGAAAAGTATATTAGTTTGGTTTATTCTAGATTGTCACGAATATCGTAGATTTTTATTTATCTATTGATATAAAATTGGTTGAAACAATGTTCAAATAATTTTGTGAAGATATAGATATTTGCAATTCAATAATGGTTCATATAATGAATATTTTCAATGGAGATGATGAAATTGTTGTTACATTTGCACACACTTATGATATCTTTCACTGAAGGAGTTCCAAATAATTATTTATAAAAGTGAAATATAAAATAAATTATGTAGAAAGTCATAAGGTTACCATGATGGAAAACAACCAACATTCAACTTAAAGATAAATACCTTATGTTGTGATATAACACCTAGCCTAGTTTCGTATGAAATATGTTTTTCCTATAAGAGTGCAGTATATAGAACTTTATGTAAGGAATCACAATGTCTCTATGAAGGAAATGATAGAACTTGATGGAAAAAATCATAAGGTAATTTTTAAGGGAGAGTAGAGGAAAGAAAATAAATAAACCTAGGGGGAAGTTGTAGTGAAAATTCAATCAAACACATCTAGCTCATGATAATTATTATATAGAAGCACTTATATTTTAGATGTTCATAATGAATTTCCTATTTTACTAATTGATTTTGAAGTATGTTTCATTATTATGTTGGGTCACCTATGGATATTTGAACATTTTTATTTGGAATCATGAGCAAAAATATAGATTTCTAACTCTACTTTCATATTTGCAAATAAATATCTCAGACTTGGCATGGGTGAACAATTGTCTGATTTTTGGCATATATAATGATTAAGGATTCTCTACATGAATTTTTGTATATAAATTTGTATGGACTGTAATTTCATAGTAAATCTGATAAACATATTTTAAATTACTTTGTTTGTGGCTAAAGATGCATGCATGTACTCTATTTTCAAAGAGTTTAACATTGAAGTTGAAATTGTATTAATTCTAAATTAAATGAAAAAGGTTATTGATTTGATTTATTCTATTTCATTATGAGTAGTAAATATTATAAAATTTTTTATAGAAAAATATTTGAAATAGTCCTTGTAACATACCAAACTCTTCCAAACCTAACTAATTAAAATTTCAAGTTATTAACTTTTTACCTTTTCCAATCTCAATGGGCAAGCCTAATAACACCTTGAGACACCTGAATCCCTCATAATATGTATGAGATCGGTTTTTGAAAATTCCTTAATCTTGAACATCAGATATATTGACACCTCCAAGTATTATAGAGGGTACAAGGAAATCAGAAATCATGTCCTACACAAGTTATCAGTTTGATGGGGATTTGGAATTAAAGGCCAAATGAAAAGGAAGGCAAGCCTCCTGATAGATGCACATACATAAATATATTTACTTTATTTTTAAATCCCTTTAATCACATACATGAGATTTTTGTAATTTTTTTTGTAAGCTCCCCTTTTTATATACAAGGCTACTATTGATATATTGACAGAAGGGTGAGAATTAACACAAGGATAAGGCCTCCGTTGAACACATATGAAACACCTCCATGGTTTTTTGAAGGCGTTTGTAGTAAACTAACAATGAAGTCATGATTTAGTTGACTTATCAATGGTTACAATTCTGGAAAGCATTGCAGAGATTCTTAACAAGGCACTGAGGGATTTAACTTCAAACTAAAGGTTTGATGGGTATGTATTATTGGTGGAAATGACAACGGGTTGCCTCTCAGACCAACCAATGATGCTAGAGGTTTTGTCTCACAAACTGAACATTGAGCCAATGGGTTGTATCTTGAATAGAACACAAATTTTGATGGGTTGTCTCTCAAAACAAATGTTAATGTCGATGGGTGGAATCCTTCGACGTAGCTCATTAAAAAGATGGATTCCTCAACCCAACTCAGTGACATGGTGGATTCCTCAGCTTTAATCATCCACAAGGTGAATTCCTGACCCAAACACTAATAAGAAACTTCCTTGAGTGCCACTTTTTGAAGGGAAACCCAAGACAAGGACATGGAACAAAATATTAATCAAACCAAAGGATTGGTACATCCATCGATCAATGAGGTAGGTTATACTACACATAAATACTTCTCCAACCAATTTCCTCATTCTCTCTAATGTGAGTACTTTACCTCTATATCATAGTGATTAACCTCCATAGTTCTGTGCATTAGCAAATCCAAGCCTCCAGCTGAAAAACTATTATATCCTCAGAGTGAGAGAGTGTTTCTCCTCCATAGTTCTGTGCATTAGCAAATCCAAGCCTCCAGCTGAAAAACTATTATATCCTCAGAGTGAGAGAGTGTTTCTCTAATTCTGAATAGTATTGAAATCACAGAGTGGTTTCTTTCACTAGTTTGATAGTAAAATGTTATCTTCTATTGGTGGTTGTGCATGGCTTCAACATATGCTCCATTTTTCATCATCCATGGAGATCAGAAGGTTCAACTTTGTAAACACCGGAAGAATGGTATCCCTTGACTAGTTCATTACGAGAACTAGCTCATAGAGACATCATTTTGCTTTCAAAATATGGATTATACTGAAACATCTAGTGAAAGTGTTCTTCACATTGAGGCCATGATGATTTAGAAGAAAACTGTAATGGGGATTAGAAGTTGATGTAGTAGAGGAATGCAGTGTTAGATAATTAACATCGAGCAACACAAATTTGCATATTTATTAAGTTAAATTTGTGGAAACTACA
The DNA here is from genome assembly GCA_034641835.2 of Pinus albicaulis. Lineage (NCBI taxonomy): Eukaryota > Viridiplantae > Streptophyta > Pinopsida > Pinales > Pinaceae > Pinus > Pinus albicaulis. The sequence continues at coordinate 50,296,418 of CM076581.1, read as the reverse complement.
AGAAACATTGAATTTTATTGAATAGTTCAAAACATATACCAAAATTAGTTAGTATTTGTTTTCCGAAAAGAGGAAATTTCGTCCTTCCATTAAAATATAAAAGGAGTCTAGTCACTGAAAGCAAGGGCCTACAAAGAGCCAATCATTGTACATAAGCCAAACATTGGTCTAACGTATTTCATCAGAAGCAACATGACAAATAATAAACAAAATATTCAATGAGCATTTAAATTGGAAATATTAACATATAGAGATAATCAAACTTGCCATAATTTTTCAAGTTGTATAACCAAAGACGCTGATCTCTTAGTGGTTAATAAAAAATAGAACACAAATCTAGAGGCAATTTAAACAATAGGTCTTAGCCGAACTGAAGGTGTTGGGGTAGTTGACCAGTGGGGAGCAGTCTCCTCCCTTCCCACTGTAGAATCACCCTGATGCTTTTCCAAATACATATACCATTCCTCCACTTGCAACCCTCTCTTCAAGAGAGTATCCACCTTGTAGTTCAGTTCCCTATGGATATGCAGAAAGGATAAAGTATGAAAGTGATCTCTTAAAGCATGAATTTCCTTCATCCAACACTGAAGGATAATAACATGCAGATGGTTTTTTCTATTTAACCGATCAAAAAAACATTTTGAATCACCAAATATATGCATAGAAGTTATCTTCCGAGATGAAACAACATAGAGAAGGCCCCATAATGCAATTATCTCTGCTTTAGTATTGCAACCACATCTTGCATTCAACCATAAATGAATAGAGTTATTTCCAGGAAGGAAAATATGACCACCACACCCACAAAAGCCCATCCACTGAGCCCTAACGAAGAAGCCACCATAATCTATCATGGGAGTCATCGAATAAGAGATGTAGCGTACCTTCCTATATTTTAGAGGACAAATATAGTCTTAGAAAAACCCCAACATCTAAGAAAGAATCCAAGAAATATTATATTAAGGACTTTCGAAAATTAATTCATTGCATACTTTCTACTATTGGAAAATTAATTTCAACCACCACGTTTAATTCTCTAACATTAACCATATCTCAGTAAATGTTTTGCAGGTTGTGGATTGAGTTTGGAGAGAAGGACATCCCATAACTGAAGTTTTGAACAGGAGGAAAATTACCCATTCAGCAACATATTAAATAATTAAAGTCAAATGATAATTTAATGAAGGGTTGGAAGAAATGTATGGTTAAAGTTTTGAACAAGAGGAAAATTACCCATTCTGCAGCATTTTAAATAATTAAAGTCAAATGATAATTTAACCGCAAGTTTTATTTACTTCACGAAACCTTTGTAAAGTTTAGAAAGTCATGTTCGCCCATCCTGTGTGTTAAATTTTGTTTGTCATGTATTAATGTCTTAGATATTTATGTTTTGAATTAACAAGAAATAATATGTTGAATATAATGTGGTGGATGTAAGTTTAGAAAGATAAGGGGAGAAAATCGTGGAGAGAATTTTGGTGGGCGAGTGAAAAAAATATGTTACTGGATGTGAATGTGAATTAGTAAGAAAAGTTTTTTTTTACTAGTGAAGGTACCACAACCTCCATATGAATGTGTTTGTTGTGTTTTTGAATCATAATATAAATTATTGTTTTTTGCGATTTAGTTGTGAAAATTTATCGTATGATTTTTACGACAACAACTATGTTTTACTTTGTTTCACAGTGACTAAAATTGTTTGATTATATTTTCTCCACTATAGTTGTGATTTTAATCTCTGCCACTCTATATTGAAAAGAAGACCTTCATAATTTGTTTTCGGCAACTGTGTTGTCTTGTTTAATCACATTTCCGTAACTCTATGTAAACTCTGTGTGTTGAGGAAGCATTCTCCATCTGTGTTTAAAATTTCCTGACATCTAAATGCCCAAAAAATAAATCGATAGGTATTTGAAATGTGCCATATTACAATCCCACCAAAAAATACATGATTTCGAATAACTAATCGGACCACAATCCCGAATGTTAAGTGAACAAAGTATTTCTTGCCAAAAGGCAATAGAGAAATCACAAAGAAAGAAAATATGGTCAACTGATTCCGGACACCGCATACAAAGGGTACATAAATTTGGACCATTTAAAACTCGTCGCATCAAATTATCCCAGGGAAAAATCCTGTTATCTAGCACCATCCAAATGAAACGCTTGAGTTTAAGACGAATAAATCAGTTCCATATTTTTAGACTCCACTATTTAAGCCCAAATATGTCAGCATTTGCAGTAATCACTTCATATTATAGTCTAGCCGAAACTTGGCTAATGAAGACATTCCCAAGCCAAACAATAGAGTCGTCCTTATTTTTGAGCGTAACTCCACTGCAGAACAGGTTTATGATAAAACAATCCCACTCAAAGGCCAGAGATCCTCGTAGGACCAAGTCAAGGGAATGCTTCCACCTACGATTTTTCCAATCAAAAGATCTTGTAAAGAAGGCACTTATGAGCTTGTAAATACCCCGAGCGTTAATTTATGCAATTAGCACCGAAACAATTTATAAAAGGACTCTACCCCAATAAAGGGGTCAGATCCCATATAGACCTTGTATCCATGGCCAACCTTCCAAGCCATCCACTTTTTGTTCCATGGGAGTGCATAAATCAATTCCATCCAGATGTTGGGTCCCACAACATTACTCACGGGCTGGACTAACCAAATACAATCAGTAAGTGAATTATTTTTCAAATAGTTATCAGTCACAATTTTACTCCATAGTCACAATTTTACTCCATATGTCAGAACCTGTTAACACCCTCCAAAGTATTTTCATGGCCAAGGCTAAATTGAACCAGTGAATGTTCTTGAATCTCCAACCCCCACTTCCTTTTCACTACAAAATAATTTCCCATTTAACCAAATGAATGCCTTTATTTTTTTTTCTATCCCACCCATAGGAAATTAAACATAGGCTATCTTATCTTCCTTAGAGTAGTTTTTGCGACCTTTGATAACGAGAGCCACTAAATAGGAATAATTTCTAGGACCAATTTCACTAATGTCATCTTCCCACCAATAAACAACCATTTGTACCACCAATTACTAATACATTGATAAATATGCTTGAGAAGCCTCATCCAAACCTCCACTAAATAAAAATTTGACTTGAGGTGGAAACCAAGTTAGGTGAGACCATGTTCCATCCAAGCCACCTTGTATGGAAGGAAGTTGGAAATGGTATCACAAATCGACAAGGGTATTGTGCTGGAAAAAAGAGGATTTATCTGGGATAACCAAAATTATAGTAGCAACACAAAAGAAAGTGTATATATATTTATAAGCCTTTCATTTTGAGATCGATCAATAACAAAAAATCAGAGCATCATCAACAAAAATCAAATGAGTGATAAAAATGTGTTTGGATACCCTAACACCTTTAATAAAGCTCTTAGATTTACTTGATTGATCATTTTTCTCAATATCTTAATGACTAGAAGGAATAACAGAGGGGACAATGGACATCCTTGTTGTAGACCACAAGAAACTGTAAATAAAGATTATGGTGAGATGTTAATAAGTACCCCAAAATTTTTAGAGATAATACAACCCATTATACAATTCATCACCTACCAATCCAAACCAATATGTAGGAAGAGGATTCTCAGAAAGTACCAATTAACCCAGTCATAACCCTTCACCAGATCCATCTTGAGAATTAGGGCCTTTCGAATTTTTTTCTTGATGGAATGGATGGCCTCTTAAGCCACCCCAATTGCACCATGAATAATTTTTCCTAGAAGGAACCTAAATTGCTCAGGTGAAATTGTAGAAGAGAGAACACTTCTAAGCCTATTAGACACCACTTTAGAGATAACCTTGTAAATCAAGTTACGCAAAGAGATTGGATAAAAGTCGTCGAAGGAGGCTAAATTTAATAATTTAGGAGTACGTGCAATAAAGGTGGAATTGATCACCCCTAAAATCTTACCAGAGATACGAGCCTCTTCCACGACCTTCAGCATGTCCTAGATAATTAGGTCAAAAAATACCAAATAAAACTCTATAGTCCATCCATCAGGGCCTGTAATATTATATTTAGCAAAATATTTGAGAGCACCCTTAATTTCATCCAAGGATATTGGCCCGCACCAATCCTAGGTGAATCCTCTAGAGAGAAAAACATAGGGAAATTTTGCAAGACCTTAAGTTGATCCTGTAGTGTGTAGTCACCCGAGTCCTTGAAAATCCCAAAGAAGTGTGCCCTACATGCATTCCCCAGATATTGGTGAGAAAAATCCAGTTACCATCACCATCCTACAAAGCCAAAATGACACTTTTATATATCCCATGGGAGGCAAATTTATGAAAAAAATTGTGTTTCCATCATCCCCCCAAATCTAAATGTCTCCACTCTTTAAGTGCCACCTTTCCTCAACTGTAAGAACATGACCCTTCTTCTTAACAAGAGAGCATATATCCTATTTAAGAGCTTAAAAAAACTTGAAGAAATAAAATAATATTGACATGAGTTAATGCAAGCCTCAATACATTCCAATTCACTTTGTTGCTCACGAATGTGATTTCTAACCCACCGCTTAACATATACTTTTAAGTGTGACATATTATGATGCCAAAGAGCCATATTAGAAAGGGAAGGGTCAAACTGACACCCTTGCCAACAATCACAAACAAATGCATGGAAGGGCTCCTTTAACCAGGAAGGATTGAATTTGAAAGGGGTCCTATATCTAGAGTCATTGAAGTCAAGCTCGAGGCAAACATTAGAGAAATTTCGAGGTCTAAAATGGGCCTAAAAAAATGTACAACTGAAATCAACTTTATAAGAAATAATATGATTCAAGATGATCATGTCAATCATGGGTGATGATTCACCATTTTTGGAGTAAAAAGGTAAAAAGATTTAAGAAAAAAAACAAAAAAAAAAACTACATTTTCAACTCGTGTTTTCAACTTATCTCCCTATAGTTGTACTCAAATTTTGAGCGTGAATGCTCGTTAGATGCATATTTAAAGCCTCATCCAAGGAACACCCATATTACATACTTTCAATGGACCCCGCTACATGAAAAATGTGATTGCAATCATGTTTTTTCATGTATTTCTCATTTTTTGTGTAGAAGGGTCTATCGAAAGTATGCAACATGGGTAATCCTTGAATGAGGAATTAAATTATGCATCCAAAAAGTGCGCCCACTTGAAATTATAGTAAAATCATAGGGAGATAAGTTGAAAAAATAGTTTTTTTCTTTTTTCTCTCTAAAATTTGATGATGTAATCTAATCTTATTTTATTATTTATACTATTATTTTATAATATTCCTTAGGAGGCCCATTTTAGACCTCAAAATTTCTCTAATGTAATAAAATGGTCTGAAATTACATCATGACATATCCAAAATCGATATTTTCCCACCCTATAAACCAATGATTTAGCAAGGAGGATTTTTTCCAAATGCTTGGCCACCCTATCTGCATCGTTTTTTCCATATCTCCGGGTTACACCAATGGGGATGAGACAAGGATAAACTAAATTAGAATCCATGATTAACTTGGAAATCACCTGAGAAAATGAATCAGGACGAGCCGATTGGCCCTAGATTTCATTGACAAATGGAGTGAAGTTTAAGTCACCTGCTAAAATAAGATTGTGTGCATAGAACATACCACTGCGAGATAACATATTCCATAAATTTTCTCTCTCCATGTAAGGGCCATAACAGTTAACAAGATTGAATTGACCATCAAAACCCCGAATAGAACGTTCCAAAATAATACCTGCTAGATAGGAGAAAGACCTAAGTGTGACATCCCTAGGATTCCACATAACAAGGCCTCTAGAATACCCATCAGTGTCCATTACACAAATGAACCAATCATGGCACATTCTCAATAGAACATCTATGGATTTAGCAACACGAACCATGGTTTCCTGAAAAAGGATAATATATGGACAATTGATGAAAATTAGTGTGTGAATGGTTCAGACCTTAAGAGCCCCCCTGACTCCTTTAACATTCATATACATAAGAATCATTAATAACCCTTGGAAGAGGGAATATTTTCTCTAAGGGCCCTCAGAGACTCCAAAGGAGATAGGGATATCAATGAGTAAGCCCCCTTAAAGGATATTTTCACAACCTAAGTGCTTATTAGATGGCTTTTTCTTCCATATAATGACATTTTGGAAGGAGTGGAGGGAAGCATGAATGGGATACATTGAGGCCTATGAAGAAGGGAATTTAGGTATGGTCGTGACATTTAGAGAATAAATGAGACATGGGTCCAAAAAGTGGTCCTACTCCATAGAAAATCCATTAAATAAATTATACAACAAATGGGATCTCAAACAAGTAAGAATAAATTTTGAAATCGGGGTCCGACCATTGGAGTCAAATTAGAAGGGAGAAGAGAAAAGCGAGGTTTTGGCCAAACCCTTGGAGGTTAGTGTAGGGTTTATGAAAAGGGGATTCACTATTGAGCTAACAATTATAGGATATGAAATAGAATAATTGCATGCAAGGATATCCAATAAAGAAATGTCATTTTCCGATAGGGATTTCAAGATCTTACCGAGTATAGAATCGATAATAGACTGTGTAGTCCACATTGGTTGTGTAGAAATTATATACAAAATATGCATGTATATATCCAGATTCTCCTGATCTAACAATATTTTATCTTCTTGCTAAATACAAGATCCTTCCATTGTTAATATTTTGCGGAAATTAAAATGTTGTTAGATCAGGAGAATCTAGATATATACATGCATATGTTGTATATAATTTCTACATGGTATCGGAGCAGTGTTAATTCTTGAAGATTGCAATTGTGAAGAATTGCTGAGTTTGTGCTGGTGGACAATTCGAATTTGCTTCATAAAATTTTTGGTGCAACAGTTGAGTATATATTGCAATGTCTTTCAATGGGTTGTGATTGGAGTATGCCCTTGATGGTAGCTCGAATTACATATCCTGGAAGGATAGGATGGAGGCGGTGCTGGAGGGTAATGGACTGAAGGAGTTCATCGATATCGATGTTCCAAAGTCGGGATCTAGCGATGTTGCATTACTTTACGCATGGCAAAAGAAGATAGCAAAGACAAGAATAATTCTGTTGGAAGGTGTGAAGGACCATATTGTGTCTAGCCTTCACAGGAACGCCACTCCATTTGCAATGTGGAAGGCTTTGACAGATTTTTTCCAAAGCAGCAACGACCAGAGGAAGTTGGCACTGACAGATAAGCTCAAAAAAATAAAAATGGAGAAGGGTGACAGTATTCCAAAATATCTCACGAAGTTTTTCCACTATAGGGATGAATTGGGAAGTGTGGGTATTACTGTTGATGATGAAGACTTGGTGAGCTTGTTTGTCCTTAGGCTTTTGAAGAGTTGGCATAGCTACGAAGACTCTATCAATGGACAGGAGAAACTGTCAGGTTGGGAGCGACTTTGGTCGGATCTTGTGCAGGAGGAGATAAGGCGAAGTACTAGGGATGGCTCTTCATCGAAGAATGAAGATGAAGAGAATTGCACTTTGGCTGCCAAAGCAAGGAAAGGGAAGGGGAAGAAATTTCCTTCAAAATCTGAAGCTAAAGGCAAGAAGCAGGATTTTTCCATGGTGAAGTGTTTTCACTGTCACGAACATGGGCATTTCTCCACTAACTGCCCACAGAAGAAGAAGAACAAGAAGGCTACTGGAGCTGCAACTAGAGAGGCCTTAGCCTCCCAATTTGAACTTCATTTTTCTTTGATCGCATGCTTGGTTTCAAGCTATATGGGATTGGTGTGGTATCTTGATAGTGGTACGTCTTTCCATATGATGGGAGACAAGGAGTTGTTTAGTGAATTGGAGGAGAAGGACCTTCAAATGCCTATAGAGATGGGCGACGATGGTCGATATAGTGTGACCGGAATTGGGACCATTACCTTTGAGAGGGAGTTAGGTAATCCATTTCTATTGAAATATGTTATGCATGTTCCAGGTCTAAAGAAGAACCTGGTTTCAGTCGCAATGTTGGAAGACAAAGGTTATGACGTTGTTTTTAGCGATGGAAAAGCTTTCCTGCGACATAAAACAATGGGTCAAACCAAGAGGATAGGGATTCGAGTTAAGAATCTCTACAAGCTAGAGGTAGATGGTTGCGTTGAAATGATGGGAAAAGCAGAAGAAGTGGTGAGTCGGGATGAGAGTGAATTATGGCACAGGAGATTGGGCCATCTTCACCATGGCACTTTGAAGATTTTGCAGCAGATTTCTACTGGACTTCCCAAGGGTACTCTTGCGTAGTTAGATCAGTGCAAGGGATGTATTATGGGTAATTTTGTGAAGAACACCTTTCATGAGAAGGAGAACCGTGCTTCGGTGATCCTAGAGAGAATTCACATAGACATGTGTGGACCTTTCTTGGTTGCTTCAACAACAAAACTCATGTATTATGTTATATTTGTCGATGACTATTCTCATAGATGCTGGATCTTCTTCATGCAGAAGAAGAGCGAAACATTCTCAAAGTTCTGTGAGTTTAAATCATTGGTGGAGAAGGAGACAGGGAAGCAAGTGAAAGCTCTACGGAGCGATAATGGTGGTGAATACATCTCGGGTGAATTCAAATACTTATGTAGCAAAGAATGAATTCAAAGAGAACTCATGGCGCCTCATAACCCACAACAGAATCGGGTTGCTGAGAGGAAGAGCAGAACGATCGTGGGTGCTATAGGAGCGATGTTGCATGACCAAAGCCTACCGATGCACTTGTGGGAAGAAGCATGCAACACTGTGGTTTATGTGCAAAACCGTTGTCCTCATAGAGTACTTGGCATGAGTACACCTGAAGAAGCTTTTACTGGTAAGAAGCCTGATATTTCTCATTTGAAGATTTTTTGCTCATCTGTTTACATTCATGTGAAAAAGGATGCCAGGAAGAAGTTGGAGCCGACTGCAAAAGTTGGGATATTTGTGGGGTACACAAAAACACCCCATAACTATCGTGAGTATTTTCCAGACAGTCAGATGAATGTGGTGTGACGGGATATAAAATTCAATGAGTTGAAAGCCATGAATTTGTCGCTTGAGAGGGAGATACACTTGCATGCAAAGGAGGAACTTCTTGTTCCCAAAGATGAGCCTCTAGATGTGGATTAGCCACAGGAGGATATTCATGGAGTGGAGGAGTCCACTCATGCAGAACCAAACATCAAAAAAGGCAGAAAGCATACCCCAGAAGCGGAGAGACTGAAGCTTGATGCGGCACAGAATGTAGGAGTCCCTACATCATAGCGCAAACAAAGACAATCACCTGACTGATTTACTAGATAGATGGCTTTGATGAGAAAGTGTATCTTGACAGAGCCATATTCTTTTGAAGAAGCAGTGCAAAAGCCCACATGGGTAGATGCCATGGTGGAGGAGTATGAGTCCATTGTCAGAAACAGTGCTTGGGAGATTGTTCCAAGGCCGGTGGGTAAATCACTTGTAGGATCAAGATGGATCTACAAGGTAAAGAAAGTTAGGGATGGGAGCGTCGAGAAGTATAAGGCAAGATTTGTCGCCCGGGGCTTCTCATAGATCGAGGGGATTGATTATGAAGAAACCTTTGCACATGTCGCACGGTATTATTCCATAAGGACCATCCTTGCTCCCTCAGTGCAGATGGGTTGGCACATTCATTAGATGGATGTGAAAATTGTGTTCCTCAATGGGATCATTGAGGAAGAGGTGTACATTGAGCATCCTGAAGGATTTGATATCTTCAGCAGCAAGTCGCATGTGTGCAGGCTCAAAAGAGCGATGTATGGGCTGAAGCAAGCACCTCGTGCTTGGTACACATGGATCGACAGCTATTTCACTGGACTTGGCTTCACCAAGAGTGAGGCGGATGCAAACCTGTACCAAATTGTGGTGGACGGTAAGATTTTAATCATTGTTCTTTATGTTGATGATTTAATACTAATGGGTGATGAGCAGTTGATACACTCATGAAAGGAAGATCTTGCAAAAGAGTTTGAGATGAAGGATTTGGTCCTCCTTCATTATTTCCTTGGATTGGAAACATGGCAGTGGGAAGGTGAACTGTTTGTGTCTCAAGGCAAGTATGCCCAGGAGATACTGGAGAAGTTTCACATGCAAGGCTGCAAGCCTATCGACACTCCTCTTCCAAGAAATTGGAGGAAAGATGATGCTACATCGACATAGGTAGTGGATGCCACTGTTTATCGATAGTTGGTGGGTTCACTCATGTATTTAGTGAATACAAGACCGGACATATGATATGCGGTGAACCAGCTTTCACAAGCGATGGTTAAGCCTACCAAGCTCTTTTGGAAGGCAGGCAAGCATGTCCTGAGGTATCTCAGGGGAACATATGAGTATGGATTATGGTACAGAAAGACGGATGAGGTGAAGTTGCATGGCTTCACGGATGCAGATTAGACAGGCAGCCCAACAGACAAAAAGAGCACATTAGGAGGGGTTTTCATTATCGGATCTACAACTATTCCTTGGTACAGCAGGAAACAAAGATCTGTGGCACTCAGTTTAGCGGAAGCAGAATACATGGCAGCAAGTCAAGCTGCATGTGAGGCTATTTGGATGAGGAAGATCCTGGTTGGTTTGTTCGGTTCACATTTAGATCCTACAATGATACATTGTGATAATAAGAGTTGCATTAAACTCTCGATTAATCCTGTGTTTCATGATATATCTAAACATATTGATATCCGATATCATCATATCAAAGATTGTGCGCAACGGAAGATCATGTTGCTTCAGTACATTCCTATGGAAGATTAGGATGCAGATATTCTGACAAAGGCGCTCACCAGGAGAAAATTTGAATACCATAGAGGCAGGATCGGGGTGAAGGATAATCCCTATCTTGTTGAGAGGGAGTGTTGAGATTCAACAAGATGATGAGCTTAGTGAAAATGAGTCGCCTTCACTAAGTGGGCCCGTCGACTATTTTTAGGTGCAAGTCTATTTTTAGACATGGTGATCATATTTTAGAAGTTGTAGGATGTTATTTGTGGATGGTTGGTCAAGTTGGAAAAATAGATGAAATTCTATTTTTAGGATATTGGGCAAAGTCTATTTATAGATCGTCGATCTAAAAATAGAAGTGTTGATTATTATTAGCTCTTAATAATAATCAGACAATAAACATCAACTTATTCTCTTAGAGCACTTAATTTCAGTATACAGATTTGTCAAATCAGTGGACTGAAGGAATTAAGCAATTCCTAAGGTTTACTGATGGTTCATGCATGGAGGACTAAGTTAGAACTGAAGTGGCAAAGTTATGACGGAGTTGGAAGATTAGTTCATGGATTTTTTATTCAGTTTAACTCAGTTAATGGAGTTAAACTCAGTTGAGCTAGTTGTAACTAGTCTAACTGAATGATACACTAGTGAGAGTGGAGTGAATTAATTATTTAATTAATTCACAAATAATAACTCACTAATCAACTGAACAATACAACAGTTAACTACAGTGCATGTTAGTTCCAGTGGAGACCCAGTGGAGAGATAGGTGAAAGGGTAAGATGGACTATCTGTTGTGACTATAGTGATGCATTGATTGCACAGCACACACATTGGAGTTTCCAATGAGGATTGCGAAGTGCAAGCAAGGTAGATTCGAATTCATTCAGGGGTCTTCTTCAGCAGGGATTGCGCAGTGGAGCCAGGGTATCACGTGGCAAGAAATCAATGCATGGATTTGCAGATTTCTTCTGATTAGTGTGTTACGAATGATTGTACTGAGAGCTTGATTTACTAAGCTCTGTATGAGATTGTTACATGATCTCCATGATACATAATATATGATATTTGGGGTTTTCAGCTTCAGGATTTCCCGTTAAACAATTGTGTTATGTGCGATTGTTTTTATTTCTTCATGTGTTTGAAATTGATTTTAATTTCCGTAAAATATTAACAGTGGAAGGATTCTGTATTTAGCAAGAAGATAAATATTGTTAGATTAGGAGAATCTGGATATATACATGCATCTTGTATATAATTTCTACAGGTTGAATATCAGTGGTTGATATAGTGGAAGCCACACAACCAATAGCCTTTGAGCCATCTTTAGGAGCACCAAACTTTGCATTTCAAGAAAAAACATCCTAAAAGGAGGGAACAAATGGGCCCCTATAAAAAAATATCTGCCAAACCCTTAGAAGCAAATGACTCAAGATTTCTATGAGAAGGAGGCATTGTAATATTTTGGAATTGATCACATAAGGTTGATGCCTTAGAGAAACCTCATCATGTAGGTTTCCACTAAAATATCAACTACCTAGCCAATGCACCTTAGACACAAGAGTAAAAAACAATAGGAGAAGTAAATCCATATGAAAATTGAGCTCGTTCACTAGTACTTGTAAACCTAGAAGCCTCCAGGCCAACTAGGGTTCACTAAGATTTCAACCACCCCTCCAAATCAACACCAACCCGTAGAGAGGTGCCAAATGGAAATGAGAAGCTAGGGAAAGATTTTATAGGTCCCTGTGACCTAACAACATGACAGGCCACCTTTAAGTGACATGCTTGGTGATAGACAAAGCACCTGAAAGAAGCCTTCAAGTAATTCAATCTCTGGCAGAAAGAGAAGTCCCCCGTAGAAAAGTTCAATTCCATAGGTAAAACCTTTTCTAATTCCATATCCCCCAGGACCCATAAAATCCTCTTATCAAAGGCCACCAGGGATATGTCATCAAAGGATACAAAATGACTAATAAAATTTTCAACTCACATCACTATTAGATAAGTCCACAACTTAAGAAGAAATCCAACTAATTTTACTCGGAGATATTGGGATTTTGGATTTTCCACCAAGGGATTAAAACCAATACTCCACTGCTAGAGCCACAAGAATCCCCTTCCAAGCACGTTGGAGAATTATAGAAGTGTAAACTAAAATCATAGAACATCAATAAATATATTGTAAAAGTAGATTTTATCTACTTTCAAGTTGAAAGACATATATATTCATTTAATTATAGATTATATCCATATTAATTATTGATCTATTGTAGAGGTATCAAATCTCTTTTCACTCTAAACAAAGTTATCGACTTAATGAGAACTATAACCTCAAAATGAAAAATTTAGCCAAAAAATCCCCAAAAAACATGAAAAAACCCAAAAAAGAAAAGTGTGTTTGCTGGAACGACTTAATTTTCCAACAATTTCTAGGCGTGACATTAAAGATAAAATATCATGCCTATGAAAAGCCTTAAAATTATAACAATTTTCAGCCATGGTGTTAAAGATAGAATACCATGACTCTTAAAAACCCCAAAATTCTAACTATTTTCAACAATAGCATTAAAGTAGGTATCATGACTCGGAAAAAACCTTAAAATTTTGACAAATTTTCAACCATGGAATTAAAACCAAATATCATGACTACAAAAAATCTTAAGTTTTCAACATATTTCAACCATAGCATTATGGACAAATTATAAGACAAAAAAACTTTCAAAATGAACACCTGAATGGAAGAGTCATTATACTAAGAGTAATTTTTGTTTTAAAGGCTAAAAGTATAGTTCGTTTCAAACCTTATCCTAAGACAATTTTTGCATCAAAATCTTAAAAATCAACCATCAAAATGAAGTATCCCATTTGTTGGCTTGACGGGTCCTGACCCAGGTTCGGTGTGCAAGGTTTGCCAACAAACCCCTATACTACTGGCCCTTTCAGCAGTGACCTGCTTGCACAGGTCATAGTCTCACCTGAAGTAGTATGGGTGGGTGCTGGAACCAGGTTTCTGCACCGTGAGAAAGGAAGGGTAAGGCAAGCAGGCTGCGTTCTATTTAGATTATCGTGTCTCTGCACAAGGGTTAAATATGTATCCAATCGCATCCACGTGCACTAGATATATTATTATATGCTTCTTATAACAACACAATAGTACATAACTCGAACATATCAGATCTAGATCTACTTCAATACACAGACTTTCGCAGCATGATATAACCAGGACAGAATAGATCCAATCATTCAAGATACAGACCTTCACAGCGCAAAGACAAAAGATGCATAACACAATAATTATCAGCAATCCATTCAATAGTACTCAAAGATTCAGATCTAATAATCCAGCATATTCATTCATTAATCACCCTTACAATTCCCTTCCCAACCTACGCACACAGCAGCAGGGTCTGCACACAGCTGGACTAGGATCTCCGCGCACACAGCCAGTAGGAGTCCGTTACTCAAAACCCCAACAGATCACTTACACAACAGATCGTATCAATATCTCATCAAATCCTACCTCTTACAATCCAAAATGCTTCTCTATTTATAACAATCTAGCTTTAACAATCCTATGGTCCGCAACCCATGGTTTTCGGACCCCTAGGTTACCCTTTAACCCCATTACAATGCTTTTGGGGCTTTGACCCACCCCAAAACCCCTGCACTATACTAATTATAACAAAAATAACCAAAATGGACCGGTTTCGTATCTTGTTAGGGAACCCCGTTCCAACAATCCCCCAACACAATCTTGTGACTCGTCTCGAGTCACTTTGGTGGCACGCCTTCAATCTGCGCGCGTAAGGGAGCTAAGGAGAAAAGGAGGGGTGGAAGCACTTCCTTGCTTCGGGCCGCCGCATGTTGCGCAATATTCACCATCGTCAAAGAAGTAGGCCCGTCGAGGTCCAGACCAATGCGTTCCAACAATCGGTGGAGGCGTGCAATGGCAGACTGCGATCCTATGCAAGCTGGAATGCAGCATCAGACCATGTTTTCAAATTTTTGTACGCAATCCTCTTGGAGTGACGGAGGTCCTCAATCTGGTGCATGGCAGCCCGGCGCTGTGCAGGGCTGGGGGGAGGTGTGGAGGCCCGAACTTGATCTAGAGCATCTTCTGCCTGCTCCAATTCCCATTGGGCCTGCTGAAGCGTGGGGTGGTGCCGTGCTTTCATCCATAGCTGCGTAGCCTCTTCAAACAATTGGGTTCCCTCTGTCAGTTGTTCCTGAATAGTTCGTGTGGCGTTAATGACCACAACAATTCGCTGGGTGCGTTCTTTTGGGGTTATGGCATACTGCTTGCGTCGTTCTTGGGCACGACGGTGTACTTCTTGCAATACGCTAGCAGACAGTATTTGTAGCTCCATAGTAGATAGTTGTGCTAAGTCTACTTGAATATCCCCATGACTTAGTTCAAAAGTGTAAGTTGCGACAGCGCGGGGGAGTAGACATATGTTGCTTCTAGCAGGCGGGGTCTGGAAATGGCGGAGATGTCGTAGCAGGTCTCGGTACCACAACGTCCCTAAAACTTGGTTCGTTGCTAATCCTCCTAGGAAGCCCGCGTGTACCTCTATTACTGCACTCAGCATCTCCCAGCCCTCTTATCAGTTCCTCCTGTGAGTCGGGATCCATAACAGAGAGACGAGCGTTATAAATCATAGGAATAAGTAGAAAAAACCATAATGCAGGTAGCCAATACCGTTGGACAGTGGAATAAATAGCGCGAGCTAACATATTTCCTCCATCCGCACCCCAAACGAAGCTAATTAATGTCGAGGTAGCTCGTACGTGGTGCGTACCTTTGATATGTTGAACCGTGCTTATCATAAATGGTGATATTGATAACCTACCACCTTTTTTCTGCATTTGGACATGTCTTTTTGCATTAACTCGGGACGTGCTGACATTCCTCCTTTGTATCCAAGTTCATGTCCCGGTAATGCCAGGACATGGCTGACACGTTGGGGGTCCTTCCATATTTCAACGGAATGTGGACACACAACGATCCCGTAAGTCGACTGGGAGTCTTTTCGAAGAATTTACGTCGTGCATGGAAGGAGCAATTTTGTGCGGGACGACTGCATCATATGTCCGTAGGTGTTTTAATTCTTCAGTCCTTCACAAATTCTCCCAGATACTCATGATTGTAGACAGGTCCGTAATCTGGTTAGACAAGGGTCGAACGCACCCTTGAGTGTTGCGCGCAAGCAGGTTACCACGTAGGTCAACTGATTTTGGGACCCATCTTGCAAAGAGGGTTTCTATACGCATGATCACCCTACTCCAATACTTCCTTCGAGTAGGGGAGACAGGTTCCTGTGCAGATGCTTCATACCGGATTAGTGGTAGTGCCTCGGACCTACATTCTGTAGATTCCTTAGGCTCTACAGTTTTCAGAGTGTCATCTGCAACCTCTTGGTAAGGCAATGTTCTTTCCATGGTAGAAATGCGGTGGAAGCTTCTGACGGTCTGAAGGCTGCGAAGCGCCGAAACCTCATGCAACCGGCTCTGCCAATTCTCCATCTCCTCATCGGAATCGGAAAAGCACTCACTGTCCTTTTCCCAACATAGCATCCCTTCATCCATGCGGTTAACCCAATCTTCATCTTGCGTAATGATTCTATAGATATGATCTAATTCTTCCTTCGTATGGATAGGCTCACTATACCGGGCACCTTCTGTTGGATCGAGGGGTACTACGACACGCGTGCCTCCGCTTTCGAACACCATGCTTCATTTCTTTAGGTTAATAATGCCTCCCATGTCCATTTCCCAATCTAGTCCGAGGAGCACAGGGTAGGGGTCCACATCTTCAACGATCTCAATTACTTCAAAGTCAGCTAGGACCCTTGCCCCTGCAATGTCAACCATAACATTTGGTAACCTCCCCAAGGGAATAATTTTCTGTTGATTTTCCATGCGCAACTGGATAGTGGACCATTCCAATTTAGGCTTCCCCATTCATTGCCAGGTTTTCTTAGGTAAAAAATTGGCATCAGATCCAAGATCCAAGATGACCTAATCCATTTCATAGTCCCCAATTTGTGTCGTTAGCCGTATTTCTTTCCCTGTGTGTTTCTTAGAGTTGTATAGTTTGTGCACGTTCTTGGTCTCAGGGATCAGGGTGGGCCGAGCGGTGTAGGTATTCATTAAGGCCAGGAGGTTTCTTACGGCCTGCGAGTTCCTGAGCAATTTCAGACATGCCTTCAAAAAAGTCTCAATTTCTTCCACGCTTTGACGCTGTGCGGGGGCTGCTGGTAGTACCTGTTCTTCGCAGGGTACCTCCTTGTTTTCCTCAGTGTTCAACCCACTCCGTGTTATGACCTTTACACTTGGATCTGCTTCTCTTAGCTCAATCTTAACCCGTTGTACATTTTGCATAGGGGTAGGCTGCTTTTCCTCCATTCTGGCTATTAAGATCAAGCAGTCTTCTACCTCATGGTCCAACTGTTTGCAGTATTTACACGAAGGCCTGGTAGGATTCAGGAATTCTTTGGCAAAGTGCCCTGTTTCTCCACAATTATAACAGATTAGTTGACCTCTTCCTTGGCCTGCGCTTCCTCCTCGTCCTCCTCTGCCTCGAGCCGGTGATCCTCCAAAGTGCGCAGCCAATCTAGGCGATGCAGGGTCTGATTGTACCCGATAAAGGTTTCTGCGATCCATCATTAAATCATAGGTTCAAAAATTTTGCTCGTCATGTCCAACGGATCGACAGAATTGGCACCATTGTTGTTTTAGCTCTGGGACATATGCACCTAGCCGTGGGAAATGGTTTGTATCATGTAGGCCTGCTACCCGAAAATCATCACACCATAGCGCAGACCCGCTTGATCCTGGTCGCAACAGGGCAGGCTCCCTACTTACCCCTGGGCGCAGAAGGCTAGGTCCTCCAACTTGCATATAATCAGTCAGTAGAGGGCACTGATCCTTTGTGTGACCATACAATTGGCAACGTATACACCAGAGATCCGCGCAGATGTCTTTTCCTCGCTCTTTTCGTAAGTTCTGTATCTTTAGGTGCATAGCCCCAAGTTGTTTCTGGATCTGTTGGACTCCTAAGGTATCCTCTAGGGGAGCAGCTTCTACAACTTTCTCCTGCGATTCAAAGGTCTGTTGATTCATAGGTGTGCGCAGGTGAGGTAACAACATGGCGATGAACCATTCTGTATGTTGCATATCATCGTATTCGAACCCCCCTTCCCCGAGTGCCTTCTTCAACCATTGATTCGCCTCCCATACTGATTCAGACACACCTTTTTTGAAGTCCTTTACATCCGCCACTAACTGGGAATAGGACTTTGGTTTGCAGAATTGTTGCTTCAGAGCATCCTTAATATCCTGAATGGAGGTGGTTCCATTCTGGGCAACATATCACATATACTAGTCCAGAGCTCCGTTTTCGAATGCTAAAGACGGCTGCACTGTTTTTATTGTATCGCTTGCCACATTCTGCGTAGTCCAGACAGAGTCTGCAACGAACCAAAATCGATCCATGTCCTCATCTCCCACTCCCTTGAAGGTAGGTAGTTTCAAATGCGCAACCATATCACTATCCAGGGACAACGTTCTAGGTGAGTTCTTGCCTCTGCGTACCCTAGGTGGTGATGTGGCTGGTTCCTTCACCGGGCTATAGGCGGCCCTTCCTCCCTCAAGGTTGGTCCGATAATAATTACCACTGCGTGTCGTACTCCCTTCTAGATCTGAGGTCATTCAGTTGGTATGGCTACACAGAATGCTCTTTTTGCACAGCAACTTCTTGATCAGTAAAGGTAATGTCCTCAGAAAATTACCCCGGAATCCTTTGAAAAATCGTCACTCGGCCTCAGAGTAAGATACAGACCAGGGATAATTTTAGGGGCGAATTTTAGCCCAAAGGCGAAATTTAAGGGGTTTTAGATTTTAGAGGGGCGAATTTTTTATATAGAACCTATTTTGTATAGTTTTGTATAAATAGTCCCAAAATTATTTTAAAAATAAATAATTATTATGGTTTAGCCAAGAAAAATAAGGGCGGATAAACATGAAATGTTGCATTCGCCTTCGATTCACCAGTCTGTGATTTTATGGGGTTGTATTCGCCCCCGATTTACTAAGTTGGAGGGTTTTGGATCTGCATTCGCCCTTTGATGATGCTGGGGTTGCGTACGCCTGCGGCCTCAGATTTACGATTTACATTGATAATGCTGGATGATGCTGGTTTTGGGTTGCATATGCCCTAGATTTACAGGGCAATGGAGATTTACTATGATGATGCTGGTTTTGGGTTGCATACGCCCAGATTTACAGGGCAATGGAGGGTTTTGGGTGGATTTTTTTTGAAACCAGAGCTGAAGCCATACAATATCTGGTAATATTATGAAGTCTTTTCATGTGCAGGGGTCCAGGTATACTGGTAGATGTTCTTTCTGATTTGCTGATATCTAAGTTATGCTGCCCATTTTTCCCATGTAGCATTGAACATGAGCATGCACATCGACGCCAGCTTGCCAGCAGACAGAAGATCATTTTTTCCCAATCAGAAGCACATCTGCTTTGTGGGACATATCTCTGCTAAAACTTCTGTGATTTTCATAACTATGGCCATGGACATAGTTTTTCTCCCCAACACACCTTTGTGGCCTTTTGGCATGGTGATAATAGGGTTTCAGGCTCAGTGGCTAGCCACCTGTGAGTTGTGAATATCTGCAGTCGATTGCTTGGCCTTAGCTTCCACATTTAGCAACCAGGGTCATGATGTCTCCTTGCATGACACCCGGTGATTTTGCAGGGGGGAGATTCATTTGGTCTGTTAGTAATGGTTTTTGAGTCCAAGTTTCTCCTTCGCATGTTTTGTAAAAGGAAATTTAGAGATAATCTGGCTTATTAGTTTCAGGTGTTTTATTTGCATTGGGCCCATGAGCTACACAATGGTGTGCCTATTTTTCTGCTCATATTTTTTGTAATGTGCTCCTTAATCTGTACATGTACCTTAATGTCTTCTTGATAGATATAAATAGCCGAAGGGGTTAGCTCAAGCATTGTTGCCAATGTTACTTGGCATTTCGCTAGTTCCATGCAGACAGGTGCCCAGTTCATATTAGCGTAGATCAAAGACACTAGGGATAACATACACAAAATGTGGGTAAGCATCTCTTGGATTTACCTGTGCAGTTTTCCTTGGAAAAAAAAAAAGGCATAAATCCATGGGTAAGCATCCTTTGCATTTCCCTATGAGGTTTTGATTGGAGAAAAAAAGAAGCAGCATATTTTCCAGAAATTTTAAAAATAAAACATCATATGACAAAGAAATCTCACATTGGCATAGGTCCAGACAAGGACAGATAGGGACTTTGCATTTCAGCTCTTGCACTTATGCTTAAGAGCAAGCAGGGAAACGATTATGGAACTGTCAAGTATAAGCATGTTGGCGCTTTCAGGTAAGTTTTCATATTTGTTCATTATCTTGCCCTTTTGAATTTCTACTTCTATGAAGACATTTATTGTGTGTTTTGAGGACGCACAAAGGCCATATAGACATCCAAAGAGATCTTAACTAACAGTTCAGCTCACTTAACTTTACCCAGAACTTGAAGTAAATGAACATAAAGCACCTATAGTTATCCATCCACATTAGGATCACAATGAGAAGGAACTGTGCACAATAACATCAAGTCATTTGCCCCAGAAAGAGTTCTTCATACATTAACCTCCTCCTCTTTTAATCTTCCCTCTTAATTGTCATAGTTAGTTCAACTCTAACTATCAAATGCTTCCCTTGATTCAAGGGATGAGTCATAGACAACTATAAATCTATTACATTTCACATTCATCCACTATTAAACTTAGAAACACACTCACACATATACATACATTGAGAGAGAGAAATACTTTGGAAAATCATGTAATTAACCCATGTCATCTTAAACATCCTTATACCACCTAACTCAAAATATTCAAAATACCCCACATCATCTGACCCTTTTCCAGGAATGACGGGCACCTGGCCACCTTGGTGTTCTAGTGAAGTGGTGTTCCAGAGTCTAGCAGAGGCAACAAAATAATGGAATTATTTGTCACGGAATGGGTTGGTTGAGTCCATTACAGCTTCTTGGCACTCACTGCTATCTTTTGTTGAATCAATTTGGATTGAGGTTCTTCCACCTTTTGTTTCAATTCCAGCATTTTCTCATCTAATTCTGCAGTTGTAGGTGAACAAACCGAGAATTTTGTCTTGTCCTATGAAAAAACTAAATTCTTTCCAGCAAGGAATCAATCTGTAGATTTGAGTGCCTAGTATCGATTTGAATAAATTCTTCCAGGTAAGTAATTTAGCATGACTCATCTTCTGGAGAGAGATAGGCAGAGCCGTTCTGGAAATAGAATTGCACTTTGATGTTTCATTCGTGAAATTTCCTATGAAGAGTGAATGTCTTGCTTTAATTGGATGAAGAGTGAATTTAACTTTAAGCATGCTAGCATAGTATTTGTTCCATTATCCTTCTTAAATAAACCTTTTTTCCAAGTCTTTTAGGAAGTTATCATAATTTCTGGGGCTAAATTTCCTACTGTCATAAACTGTTACATTGCTGCAATTTCTATTTTTTGAAGCTAGTTTATGATAGCCTAGTATAATTTCTTGATTGTGTGTTTGAGAACCTATCTTGAGCCCCTCCTGGTTGACCTAAGCCTCTAGAAGAGCCATAGAAACTTTTGAACTCAAATTTGGAAATTATTCACAAATCCACCTTAAACCCTAATTTCATATCTTCATTCTTTGGTGGAAGTTGTAGAACCCTTAGGGGGCACTTAGCTTAAGTTGTTTGGGTTATTTAATTCCTAAGTTCCACAAGGGACACCTCCCTTGTGTTGGATTATGTCCATCACTATGCGAGGGGAGTGTTTGTTTAGGTGACAGTACCATTGTTGCACTTTGTCTAGTCCGCCTAGTGAGGCTTTGCACTAAGGTGCTGTATTTTGCTGTAATAGTGCCCACTTTTAGTGTCACTCCTAAGTTGGCCATAACATCTCCATGTTTTGATTTATAATGATGTGGATGAAGCTAACTTCACTAAATCTCTAGAGAACAGGCTGTATTCTTTTCCAAATTTGATGGATTTGAGAGGACAATTAAGACCTATTTCACAGTGCAGAGAGGATTATGTGGGAGTCACAAGGATGTGGATTAGATGGAAGCTGTGAAACCGGATTCGTTGGGGAGGGGCCAAGAATCCCGAATCCTACGTATCCGATACGATATGGAGAGATTCGTACCCGATTCTCCAGATTCTGCTGTATCTGTACAGGGTATGGTCGAATCCCGACCGTACCCTGTGCGGATATGGCCGAATCCGGAGAATCGGGTACGAATACCTCCGTACAGCCAGATCTAAGCACAGAAATACCATCATAAAAAAAATTCTGAGCCTGTTTAACATTCATCTTCCTTGGTATTGGTGATCTGTTTGGGCTATTTTCTGATCTATGATTCGCTGCCATCACTTACATTTTCTCTTCACACATCTACCAACCATTCCTCACTGTTTATGACTGTCACAAACGTCTTTGAACCTCATTTATTTGTTCACACTTATGGTTGAAGGGCACACATTGTTTATGCTAAGGTGAAGTAATTTGTTTCAAAATTTACACACATGAGTTCATTCTCTAAATCTAGAAAATATTGATGACTTAAGTGATAAATCTAAGAGTTCATTGGCACAACTAACTTAGTGAAGCAGCATTGATCATTTTGTGTACCACAGTGGCATTAATATTCCAAGTGCTGGTTGGCATTATCTTGAAAGCCTCATTAGAGCATTGATAAATCTTGTATCTTTTTTAAATTTGACAATTGTATGATGTTTCAATGTATCAAATTTCAATGTATATGTATGAGTATCTAAGATCTTAAATCTATGTTTGAATCAATGAATTTGTATGAATTTGTGTAAAAAATATCTAATTTTTAATATATATATATATTTTTTTAATAAAATAATATATAACGTATCGTATCCCGGAAGTGTCCTGTTCCGGGGGTCACGGTATCCTGAATCCGATTCTCGAATCCCCATATCCATCGAATCCGGAATCCCCGTATCGGGTGACTTAGGATGGAAGGTTATAGAGCTTAGAGGTTTGATGTCTTGAAAGAAAGAGCTGGTTGTCCATTCCCACCCAACCACACCCTCGCCCCCTCGGCAGAAACCACCCCTGATTCTTTTACAACTTAGATTGTGTTGAATTTCTGCTTTGAATATTTCCTTTCCTGTAGAGCATGCTCTGTAATATTTGTCCTAGTTAAAAAAAGGCATCTACAACCCAAAATGGAAAACAGAGAAGGGTGGACTCTGGAGATCACCATGTATGTTGGTTATAATATAATTTTACATATGTGTGATCTTTCTAGTTGTTTCATGGCATGACATTTTCACTAATGATCACTTTCTATTTTCATAGTTTCAGGACACGGGGGCATGTGCACACTTTAAATTTCTGGTCTTGTCTAATTTTACTGATTTGCTATATCTATTCTTAATGCAATGGCTCTAGTATATCTTCACCAATTTCATAGAGCCTGTGTTGTTCTGTGCTGACATTTAGAATGTTGTCTATGAAGCTAAACAGTTCATATTTGCACTTTTTGACTTAATGCAAGATAATCTATTTTCATGATTCCTCGTTGAACTCATGTGGTGGCAGTAGCTTTGATATTAAGGTATGGTTCTATACGAGCATGTCATTCATTGGTGTAGTGATCATCTTTTGGATATGAAGCTAGTCAATGCAGTTGAAATGAGGTTGAATACATAAGTTATACTGGTTTATTTTGTTGAATGCATCAAGTGGCTATTCATTTGGGATAATATTGGGGAATAAGTGCATTCAACAGCTAAAATGGATTTGCATGAAATTATTGAAAATTCAGTTTGTTATTTTCTAGTTGTTGTTATTCCTTGGGATTCAGTATTTGTGGTAAAATTGAATGAAATTCCAGTGTTACATGGGGACACATCCCTAAGGGCAGAGGACTTGATCCCCATGCTCTGTACACACCTAGGACTTGGTCACTCCAAGAGGGATGTTCCCCCACATTCCCTTTTGGCAGCCTGCAGGGATTCAAGGGATTCAAGGGATGCAGTAGGGAATGTTCCCTCAAAGATGAAATGTTTCTTTGACCAAGGACACTCCCAAAGTTGCTTGTTTTGAGGGAAAAATGAGAACAAGAAGTCAATAAAAAATAAAAGAACCGACTATCTCACTGCCTTTTTATTATTTAAAGATACCATACTCTTTAAAACACAAAAGTGACTATCTCACTGCCTTTTTTATTCACTTGCTCACTGTGAGAAGAGTTAAAATGTAGAGGAGAGAGTGTCTGAGGAGTTGAGGACATCGCTGGGCTTTGTTATTGCCTGTTATTGCTGCTGGGAGAGAATACATCAAGTACTATGTAGTATTTTTGGTTGTGAGTTGTGACTTTGCTGGTGGAAGAGAAGAGAATTGCTCAAGCACTGTTGTTGATTGTAACCTTACTGCCAGGAGAGAACTCGTAATACTTCCATGCAACCAGGAGAGGTCTTGTTGGTTGCTGCTGGACAGTCGATGCTTGGAATAGATCTTGTTGCTGGGAGAGAATACTCAGAATATATGTTAGAATTTATGATTTATTATAATGTTATTGATGTGTTGCTACGTATAAGATTTTAATAATTAATCTATAACATGTTACATTACAATTTACATATAATTTATGTCTCAATTTTCATATATTTCAATTTTAACTTTTTAGTATTTTGGGTGGGATCCCCTATGTAGGAGACCCTGGTATCCCCATGACATTTCCTAGAATTTGGGGGTTGCTTCCATATGCCCCCTTAATGTGTTTCCCTGCTCCCATGTTCCTGTTTGCCGGAATCCTGGTGCAACATAGGTGAAATTCAGGTTTAAAGTTTCTGCTCTAAGGTACATTAATTATTTGAACTATGACCTGATTTGTTATGTTTCTCCGGTCTGATTTCATGCAATGAAGTCATGATAGCTAGGATTGTGGTAGGATTCCCATGAATAATAGGTCTATTGGTTTTTGGTTTACAATATTATTTTGATTGAAAATACATCTTTTTTTTGTAATCATTGTCTGTAATTCTGGTATGGTCGGAGATCACAGTTGTAGGGTTTGACTTGTTTACAGGTTGGCTTGAGGAAAGGCTCCAAATATTTTGCTGAAGCACGTGCAGCAGGATTTTCAGAGGAAAATGGAACACTTGGTGAAATGACAGAGACTTTGTGTGGCAGTGACCTTGTGTTACTTTTGATATCTGATGCTGCACAGGTTGGCACAACATTCTCTATATTACGGTGGCACATTTTATATAGAATATTTCCATTGGAGAGATAATACTGCAGTTTCCATTGTTGTGAATGCTATTGATTGGTGGGCATTTTGTACAATTAAAGCAAACCCCCTCTAATTTGATTTCTGATCTTGCAGGCAGACAATTACAAGCAAATATTTTCTGCAATGAAACCAAACAGCATACTTGGTCTCTCTCAAGGATTTTTACTAGGGCATTTGCAGTCCTGTGGGGATGATTTCCCCAAGAACATTAGTGTGATAGTTGTCTGTCCAAAGGGCATGGGACCATCTGTGAGACGGTTGTATGTCCAGGGCCAGGAGATTAATGGTGCAGGAATAAACTCTAGTTTTGCTGTGCATCAGGTGTTTGTACCTTGAAAATATATATTCACATTTTCAATTTTGTTTAAAAGTTCTTTGCTGCTTATGCTTTCAATGAAATCACAAACTCATTGCTATTTCAATAAGTTATGGAGCTTTCTTATGTGTGTTTGTCCAGGATGTTGATGGGAGAGCAACAGATGTTGCTTTGGGATGGTCAGTTGCTTTGGGTTCACCATTTACATTTGCAACGACCCTGGAGGATGAGTACAAGAGTGATATTTTTGGGGAGCGTGGTAACTATTATTTTAAGGACCTTTTGTTCTGTTTTATTTATAATTGGCATGCTAGGATTGAGTTGGTCATTTATGATTTACAGGGATCTTTTTGGGAGCTGTACATGGTATAGTTGAAGCATTGTTCAGAAGATATACCGAGGGTGGAATGGATGAAAAAATTGCTTACAAAAATACTGTGGAAGGAATAACTGGGATCATATCAAAAACTATCTCGACAAAGGTGTTTTCTGATTTTGGTGAAACTAAAAGCAGATTTTAGGGATCTCTGTTCACTGGTTATAGAATGATCATAGGATGTTGTTTTCTACTATGGCACATTGGACATACAATTTGTCATACACTGATTTTCATTTTTATTTCTCTTGAAATGGTTTGAATTTCTTATGGTTATTCTAAATTTGAACTTATTATACAATTTGCAGGGATTGTTAGCTATATACAATTATCTGAATGAAGGAGGAAGGAGGGATTTTGAGATGGCATGCAGCGCTTCATATTATCCCTGCATGGAAATTTTGTATGAGTGCTACGAGGATGTAGCTTCTGGAAATGAGATCCGAAGTGTTGTCATGGCAGGGCGTCGGTTTCTTGTAAGATTTTTGCTTGGCTGCAACTTCACTGATTTTTTTGTCTTTTAATTTACTTGAGCAAATTATCTATTGAACCAGAGCTTCTAATTGCTCAAATTCATCCTAGAGGAAAAGGATGGGCTCTTAGCATTTCCCATGGGTAAGATTGATGAACGAGAATGTGGAAAGTTGGTGAACGTGTTCGTGCAGTACGGCCTGCTGGTGACTTGGGTCCTCTTTATCCATTTACTGCTGGTGTTTATGTGGCATTGATGATGGCACAGATAGAAAGCTTTACTGATTTATTTATGGTTATTTTCTGGAACATATGACAAATAGAATTTGTTTTACATTATTGTACCTTTCAAGAAAAACTATATAATAGGGTTTCAGATTTCAATACTTGCATTGACCCATGGTTAAAGATTATAAAGCCTTCCTAAATGGAATCATCAATTTTATTTTTTTGGTCATCGTCATGTTCATCTCCAAGGCATTTCAGTCTGTCTAAAAATTCATCGGGGCTTTTCTGTCTTGAGATTACTGTTATGGGATTTTGCTTCCATTGACTTGTCATCTTGAGCTTCTTTTATCAACATGGGCAGCTCCTCTTAATGTTTTTCTCTATGATAACTATAAGCTGCTGAGCATTACTGATTGTGCTAGATTTTCTGTTTTTTCCACTGACATTGGCATTGGATGTTTAAGTTAATGTGTCTATATAAATCTGGTATGAATTATTCATTTCTGGCAATATGTATGAGTATGTCTTTAATCTACCAACAAATTTTACCGTCTGTCCTCAATTCAAAGTAATTCTGCTGGAAAGAAGTCTAGGGTATAATTTGTAACAACCATTTTTATTTTTATTTTTGTATCTAACCTTGCAGAGATTATCCATCAATTGAATTTGTGGTTGCAGATTGATATCTTGAGGAAGAAGGGTCATTCGTACTCAGAGATTATTAATGAGAGTGTTATTGAAGTTGTGGACTCGTTAAATCCTTTCATGCATGTGCGTGGTGTTTCCTTTATGGTTGAAAATTTCTCAACAACAGCACGGCTTGGGTCGAGAAAATGGGCCCCTCGATTTGACTATATTTTAACTCAACAGGCCAGTTTTTTAACTTTGCATGCAGACTTCCTTTCTATTTCTTTGTTGTATCATTGCATGGTTGATGTTTTTATGTATGGATGACAAGACATTCTCTCTGTAGGCTTTTGTGGCTGTTGATACGGGCTCACCCATTAACAGAGATATCATAAGTAACTTCCTTTCTGACCCTGTGCACAATGCTATAGAGACCTGTGCAAAATTGCGTCCTACTGTTGATATAGCAGTGACAGCAAATGCAGACTATGTGAGGCCAGAACTATGGCAGTAAACTCATGACCATCTACCTATGTATATGGATCCTCAACTGGACTACGAAAATATTAGAGTGGTTCTAGAATGCTGCATGCCATATTTGGTGTAAAACTGCATGTGATACTTGGTGGAAGAAGATTTACTCTCATAGAAAGCCATACAAAATCATCACTTGCACAAAACACTGGGGGTAGACATGATACTAGGGGACTAATATGGATGATTGAAGTGATCTTTCCCACTGCATCTTTATTCAGAATCACTTTCTGCTAGACGAGTAGGCTGGATATAACCATTTCTTGGCCCCAAGCACATGCTTTTGCCATACAAAGTTGTTTGTTTGTTTGTTTTTTTTTTTTTTTTTAACACCAACAAGGACAGCTAAACTTAAATATACAAGGATTTACAAAATCACTCCAGCTGTACCTGTAGGCAATACATAGTCATCAGTCCCAAAATTTGATCTAAGACTATTTGCCTTTGTATCTATGTGTATAAAGCAATGTGGAAAAAGTCGGAGTCGGGATTAAATCGGCAGGGCTTCAAGTCGGGATTAAATCGGCAAATTCGGGATTTTTTCGAAAAAATCGGCAAAAAATCGGCAAAACTAAAAAAATACAAAAATATTCATATTTTGAAAAAATCCCGACTTTTTGGAAAAAATACCGATTTTTTCGAAAAAATCCCGATTTTTTCAAAAAAAAAAAAAAAATTATTAAAAAAATTACCTCCCTCACGATTTTTTGGAAAAAGTCGGCAAAAAGTCGGGATTATAACGATTAAATCCCGACTTTTTCAACTTTCAAAAAATCGGGAAAAAATCGGGGGATTTTATCGGCGCCTGCAAAAAATCGGGATTTTTTTAAAAATTCGGGATAAAATCGGGATTTTTTCCACACTGGTATAAAGGCAGTACGTCTATGTCATTAGCTGGCAATTTAACCAACAATTATGATTGTAAACTAACTTACAGACTGACTCTGGGCAGTTAATAAGACAAAGCTTAGCTGCTTTAATAAAAAATGACTAAACCAACATATCAATGCAACTCATGAAAATAGCACTTGTACAAAAGACCAACTATAACTAATCTGGACTTTTGTTGGAGGAAGATAACCCAAAGGGACAAGTATACATGCCATATCGATGTGGAACTCCCAGGGAAGCACTGGTCAATGCTCCCTCTTAAATATATGAAGTTCGAACTGACATGGATTGCACAATACACACATACCTCTGGTACTTCTGACACAACTCCCAATATTCCTAGAAAGACTCTGCCACAGAAAACTCATGGTGCTTTTTTTCTACAATTTATAAGACATTACTAAACCCATTGCGGGTGGAACTTCCACTCCACGAGGGAATGTCTACATGAATGCACTGAAAATGAACCCATAATTATTTGAAATGCCTAAATTCCCTTGTCCTTTAATATGTTTTATAACTACCACTTTGAATGCATCAGTTGTAATTAGTCACAGTGAGCTACATTAATTCCAGAATTCCCATTGCTAGAGAGAACCTGAAAACTCCCAAGCTTGACTCCAACATTCACCAAAGTCGAATTGAAGGATTGCCTTCGATACCTCTCATAACGCCATTCCGAATTCATCATATCAACAGTGTTTTTCAAATACAGGACATCTGTGTAAAACCTAAGTTGCTACTGCAAACACAATGCGTCTGATTCCCCAGAGCACCAAAAAACAAGTTGTAAAGTTTTGGCACTGCATCTAAGCAAAAATTAATATTGTACATTGTACTCGAAAAAGCTTGAAAAATTAAGCCTCCTCAAACTTAGGTTTCAAACAAGTGTCACAAACAATCTCTGAGCAGCAACTGAGGCACAGTGACTATCACAACAACTGAGGATTATTGTGCAGTGTTAGAAGGGATTACAAGTGTTGGCCAAGTGGATTTCCACCAGTCTTTAAGTTTTTTCCTACAAATGGATTCCAAGTGCTAGGCAACTGGATTTGTCCACCAATCTTCAAGTTTCTTCCTCTGAAAGGATTCCAAGTGCTCGGAAAATGGATTTGTCCACCAATTTTCAAGTTTCTTCCTACAATAGTACATTGCCTTCTTCATTTCGCAGAAATCATGGCTCAATCACCAAGGGAAGCTAGAGGAAAGGGAGTAATTACCCCGTTGATGTTGTCCCCCTCCTTCATTTTTCTTCAGAGTCTGTTCGTGCTCCATCTGTTGGAAGTGGGGCTGCAACAACAACTTCAAATGCTGAAAATACATTATTTTAGCAAAATTGTGGGCTCGGGAGCAAAAGTGTCCATTGTGGAAGCATGTTACAAGATAGCAAGGGCCTAGGGCCAAACTAAAGGGCGGAGGAAATGTTCTTTGGACGTGTAATTTTCTCCTTAATCAATTTAAGATCACTTCCTTCCAAGTTATGTGCCATTTGTTGGACACACCTTGTGTACTTGGAGCATGTCCAGAAGTGAGTGCATCTAGATGAAAAGAATTGGAAAGAGAGGCCAATGTTGACTTGGTGGCAGCGACATCTAAGAAAACCAAGAATGAGGATCCTCTTCCAATCTTGAGGAAATCATCAAATAATTATCCATCTAGGAGTGGCAGTGCATCGAGCAACAAAAAAGAGGGAAGTTGATGGACAACATAATTCAGCAAGTGAGGAAGGAGGAGATTGATCTTACCATTGGGTTTTTTTCCTTTATCTCAACTTCATCTCATTTAATGTTGCACAGTCACCTTAATTTGTTGAGATACAAGGTACATGCCTCCTAGTTAGAAAAGCTTAGAACCACATTGTTGGTAAAGGCAAAGAAGGAGGTGGATAATATGGTAGAGCCTATTGAATCATCATAGCCCTTATCTAGTGTTAGTACTATTTCTAATGGATGGACAGATGTAGCACATCATCCACTCATCAACTTCATGGTAGCTTTCTTGAATGGACCAATCTTCTTGAAGGCAGTGGATGTTCTTGGAAAATACAAGGATGCATAATATATAGGTGAGTTGTTCGTGAAAGTTATTAAAGACGTAGGTGTTGATTCTTGTGTGCAAATTATTACAAAAAATGCATCTATTTACAATGATAAGACATGATTGTGGAACCTAAATATCCACAAATAATTTCGACGCCTTGCATCATGCATTCTTTGAATTTAGCACTTAAATCTATTGCTTCGAATGTGACATGGATAGGAACTCCTATTGAGGATGCATGCCATGTTTGCAATTTTGTACAAAACCATACCAATGCCCTCACAATCTATTGAAACTCCTAATACTAGCCCAGAATTATTTTCTCGCAACAATTATTTATTCCCAACAATTTATTTTATTAACCAAATAAATTCTGAATTCTTGAAAAATAAAATCATTGGTATTTTAACATTCAAAAATTTATATGGAGTGGAAATAAAATCAAAGAGAGATCAATCACACATTACAATAGATAAAGACCCACAACAATTCTGCTTCATTAATTAATCTAGAAAATCAAGGTTTCGACCCATAGGGAATTTACAAAGAAAAATACAATGACTGTAACCTGCAACTCGGTCCCACTAGAATAATTCAGCGAAAGGAAACTTGGCCAATTGGAAACTAACCACTAAACAAATTTTGCTTAAAGAAAACTCAGTCAAGTTGATTGTTGGTTGAACGGTTAATTGTTGGTTCAATGGACATAAGATCTTGCAGGCACAAATACCAAAGGGAAAAATGGAGCCCATCATGGGGTACTCTTTGTAATTCTTCACCACTGCTACCTTCCATGCTTCCTCAAGCTCCTCTCCAACCTAAATATCAATGCTAGTAGTAGAATGAGAAACAAAACTACGCTTAGCAGAACTAGAAGAACACGTTTTCCAAACTGCACAAGAACTACTTCCCTCATGAGTCACCATGTGC
This sequence comes from Pinus albicaulis, assembly GCA_034641835.2. NCBI lineage: Eukaryota > Viridiplantae > Streptophyta > Pinopsida > Pinales > Pinaceae > Pinus > Pinus albicaulis. The sequence goes on along the minus strand of CM076581.1, from coordinate 50,264,891 downwards.
CATGCTTGGTCTTAGTGGTTCTCTTCCTTCTACTCCTGGTTCAACTACCATATATTCATTGGAACCAACACCCCGAACTCCACTAGACAACGATTCACCATTTTGTAGTAGTGATTCGCCATTTGTATTGGTGATTCGCCATGATTTTACAAGATATTATAATCTCGTGAGAGATTCGCCAAAAAATTATATATACATATTATATTATTAATAAAATCGCCTTCCATTTTTCCTATGTATCATGGAGATTCGCCCATTTATTATATATATAAATTTAGGGGGGTTCTTAAAATTTTCTCTGATACAGACTGATCAATTGCGAACTCTGTCACAAAGCCTCTGAGAACACTATCCACCCAGTGATCCACTATGTGCGTAATAGTGTTATCATTTCTTTCCAGCTATTCAAGCAGATCTGGAGTCGACTGAGTGACTCGCTCATCCTTCCAGCACTTTTGGAATTATACCAGCCTAGTGTTGATGCCTCGAAAATCGCTGCAACAACACTGGGGGATAACCACCCGGTCCGGACCTTAAACAGCTCCTTTTCCGTTTGGGATGGTGGCTCCGACTGGATATAATGGGACCAGTTTCCCGATAAAGAATAGAAAGGGATGGATGAATGATTGTTTTACTAAATGATAATGAATGGAATATTTAATCTATAAGCAAAAATGTAAATAACTATTTATCCCGGGAGGCTTCTATCCTTAAGTGTAACTTTTGATGATCTGTGTTTGTTAATAGGCATATAGATGACACTATTCAATAAACAAAGATATTCATTTAAATAATAATTACTTCATTCAACTAGTTGACTGAAGTAATTGATAAAACATTGTTACACTTATCTCAATTTATATTATTGACATATATATGATTGAAAGAAAAGCATACCATAAACATCCAATAGTGGAAAGAATATAGAAATACTGTTAAAACACATACATATATTCAATAATAGCAAAAGTAATCAAACAACAATTTCTATAAAAAGAATGGATTCAGACATAGATAATAGTACCATATGAGCTGCAAGTCATTCCCCAATATCAATCGCTATTTGAGATTCTTCTTTCAACGCAAAAATAATTTCACACAAAGACAGTAGTGCACATTTGCATAAAAGCTTCCTTGTCAAAATTAGAATAATTGGTCCAGTTTTATAAAAGAATACGCCTGAAGTACAGTAGTGCAACTTCAGGTTTTAAGTCATATACAAAACTTTACGACCCTTTCTAAATACATGAAAGGGTCTATAAATACTAAATTTATCTAAATATCTATGAAACTGAAAAATCCTACTTAATTGGTATTAAACAATCTTGAATATCTTCTTTATGGAAATCTGGCAGTCGTCGGCATGAATCATCACTGAGGCTGTTCGTTTCTAGTCCTGAGCTGGCATATTGCAAGCATCGGCTCCACTTCTGGTGGTCGGTTAAGGCGAGAATTGAGTTGGGCATCATAGGTGGCATTCTGCATTTCGGGAATGATGCATCCGATTGCATCTAAGAGGCATTTGAGGGCGGCTCTCTGGCTGTAAGGTTTGACTAAGAACATCCAATAGGTGTCCCATGTCAAACTGTTAATTCCTGCGATTAATCTGCCAGTTTTCTCCAGCTCTGAGTAACATGACTGTTCCAATGTTTTAGCCGATGTCAATTTACCTGGGGTACATTGGGAAATCATGTTAGATAAGTAGAGAGTGTCATTAATCAATTCAACCAAATTACTTGTGGTTAATTTGCATCTGGAAACCAGCCTCTCTCTCGTTTATTTAACTCAGAGATTGCCATTCTATAAATACACATTCTTTATGATTTAAGATCTTAAGTACTTAGCTGATCGTCCTTCCTACATCTGCCACCAAGATAATTGTCACCGTCTCATCGGCCTCGCTCAAGTCCGTTATAGCATCACTACGACACTTAGAGATGTTGTTAAGTCACATAAAGGTTCTGCCTGGGCGATTTGTTGACATAACAGCTTTATCTGTGTTAATAATGCTTTGTTTATTTGCACTGCCTCTGCCCTGAATTCATCTACCTGTGGAAGATTCTTTGTTTTCTCAAGCTGGGCTGATAGTTGAGCAATCTGCTCATCTTTTATCTTCAGCATTTGTTCATTGGTTGTCTTGAGTTGTGCCAATGCCTCTGATAACTCTTTCTGCTTCTGGACTGCACTCTGATCAATCCTCTGCTTTTCCTCCTGCAATTGTTGAGTTAATTGATTATTGGTTTGCTGTTGTGTTAACAATTACAGTTCTGCCTGCTCTGTCTTCTGCCGTGCTTCTGATAATTGTGCTTGTAATGAGAAAATCTCCTGGTCTTTTTTTTTTAATAAAAGACTCACCTCTGATGCCTTATTTATTGTTGCTGCCGAATAGGCTCCAGCAAATTGTGATAGTTTTGTTAGGTCTTCAGAGGGGTCAAATTCCTCCTTCCAAAATATATTGCCCGTCACTGTTTGTTCTGGAAATAGGGAAGGCTGATCAGTTCTTCTCCTCTTCCTTTGTCGTTTTACCACAGCTTTGTGTTTCGGGCTATAGAAGACATCCAAGGGAGGAATTTCTTCTATCTGCAAAATAATTTGATCGGAGGGATACTTTGGGATTATCTCTACTCCTTTAGAACCGGGTAGGCCGCTGGTTTCACCTGGAACTTGTTTTGAAATGGTCTCCTGTGTGTCTGCTACTCTTGATGTTTCGGCTTCCTTTGAACCCTCAGGATTGTTGATAATTGAATCGAATTGCTGCCATTCTTGGAGAAATTTGGGATCAATTTGAGTATCTTGATTTACCTTTATGGTGCTCTGTTCCTGCTCTTTCGTCTGATTTTCCTCTTGCACTTTCTCCTGTTCTTTGATTATAACCGGAGGTTCCTTAGTATGTCGTTGTTCAGGCTCGCTTGATCCTGCTGCTGGGCTTGTTGCTAACAGATCTAGGGGCAGAGTTTGCAACCTCTGTTCTCTAAGTCTCTGAATTCAACTAACCCTTCCATCTCTTTTGATATTTCGTTCAGCTCCACGACGAATGAGACATTGACTCGGCCGTGGGAGAATTAGATCATCAAATAAATCTTCTTTATGATCAAATCTTGCCAATTTACCCTGTTTGCATTATAGGCAACTTTGTCTGATCGAATTTCCTATTAGGAGAGCTAAGAGATAATGATTTCCACGTTGTAGCTTCTTCTTGCATGTTTGAGATCATTCAAGGTGTGACACTCACATGTGGTGGAAAAGAAGGCCGACTCCGGTACTCCGTTTTCTTATTTCTTTGAGCTGGTGTAATCGTCTTCTGGAAGACCCATAGGCTATCTCCCTACAAGAAGGATTTGTATGTACAAAGGAAGAACATGAGGTTTGGCTTGGCTGCCGAAAATTCTTATATAAGTAATTTTTTCCTCTGCAAACCATCTCCCTATGCCAGTTAAATCAATCCCTGCTTGGTAGGAAATATTGGGAGCAGGTTTATCAAAAATAGAGTAATGAATGGGTAACATGAAGCCATTGCAGACTTGGTATAAATGGTGCCTATAGGAGGTTTTCCACACTTTCTGATAGTATATGTGAATGGGCATGGGATCTTTTGGAGTCCACCTCCAGCCGAGCACGGGAAATTCAGAATTAAAACACAGAGTGTCCAGGATATAGGCGTTGTAGTAAAATGGAGGAATAAGCCTTTCAGTAATGCGGGTTTGGCCTCTGAAATCAATAACTGCGGTGGCTAACTTATCAGACAGTATAGTTGCCCAATCCATAATTTCACTATTACACGCTGCCTCTATCAAAGGAACCATTTCTATAGTAAAATTAGAGGAGTCATGCAAACCCCATAATCTACACATCATGATCCCAGCATAACAATAAGGAGAACACAGAGAATCAACAGAATACATACCGGAAGATTTATGTTTGTGTTTTGCAGGATTCTGCCTCCAATTCCGAATGGGTTCGGATTCAGTTTCGTTGTCATCTCGGAATTTCTCCAGAAATGCCTTGTTGTACTTCTTCTCTGGCTCAGGCAAATGATACATTTGCCTCAAATCATTAGCTTGGAATGAACCGAAAATTCTCCCATCTCTGGTGTATTAAGTCTGCTCGTAATTGGAGTTCTGACTCAGACCTTACTACATCCGTATATGGAGAATTTGTTCCCGAGCTGCTATCCGATGAAGGAAAGAGTTGGCTAAGTCCTTTAAAGTACCTTCAGATCTATGAGTCGTATCTGCTGTGGCTTCTACTGTTGTCACTTCGGGTTCTTCATCTTCTATCAAATTATAGGTACTCTGCCAGGAAGTTTTGCCGAGACCTGAACATGTAGTATCAGATATCAACCCTTTCTTTTTATTTTCTGGATCAGTGTTGGCTTGTCCCATGGCTGGCGAGGCGGAAAGGTTTGCAGTTTTCTTGGACTTCTTCCCCATTTTGCTTGTATCTATCAACTTGGAAGAATTCTGCACAGGAGTAAAAATAAGCGTAACACAGAGAATTGGCAGTGAAAACCAAATACGGGGGAAATATATTTGATTAATGCATGATGAAGAAATAATCTTAATGTGGCCGTGGATCCAATCCGTGAAAAGATTTAGACTTACTATTTTCATTAAATGGCCGCAAAAACCTGTCAATCATTTAAATGTCCATCACGTCGTTTATTGGTGAAATGATTAGTTTAAGCGTGCCTTGGCCGTTTTGGCGGTTGAGCGCAGGTGAATCTTCATTAGAAAGATAATGCTTTTAAATACGAATTAATCGTAATATCCCCGTTATAACATTTTTCTTAAAGTTCGTGTTTTGGCTTTATAGCATCGCATCGGGGCGAAAAGGCGCTTTTCTTATATTAGCATCTCTTAGAATCTTCGATCTCCGATAGCGATATCGCATCGCATCGGGAGCATTGACTGGGGCTCTTGTTAAAGCATGCATGGTTGTATTGTCAATCGCCGATTGTGTGTTATCGCATCGGAGCAAACCAATGGTTCAATAAGTTATGTCTCCTCTGTCATTGCGATATGCGATCTTGCGATCGCTTTATCGCAATGATAAAAGATTTAATTATTTATATCCCAAGGCCATTATTGGTTTGTCAAAAAGGTTTTTTATAATGTTCTTTATTTCATGTTCGGACCTTTTAAAATAATACAAAATTGATACCAATTTAAAAAATAAAAGGGACCCATTTCATATTATGGTGTTGTGAATAAAAATTATATGAAATGGGGGGTTGTTGTAGAGGACAACAATTGGCGATTCGCTGGAAGAAACAGTTATCTCTGAAAAGTATGAAAATACTTAAACTTTTTCAAAATAGAGTTTCAATCAAAAAGGAAAATTCTAATATAACTAAGTATATATGCATTCCAAATAAAATGAAACTATTTCTTACTAATTTCCTCTCTTTGTTTAAAATTAGATACATTCTAAGTTTTTAAATAGGCCTCTATTGGTTTATAATGATAAAACAGAACACCTTTCCAAAGCAGCTTTTTTGGTTAACTCACCTGTCATAGGTAGAGCCTCTGCTGCCAGCAAACGTTCATAGTTTCGACAGGGATACCTTTTAACCATGTTATTGTCCATTATCCCATCCATTTAAGAGTATGATTAACAGAATGAATTCAAAATATGCTTTCATATTTTGCATTTCCTTTTACTTTTTCTATTATTCTTAAGATAAAAAGCCATTGTCCTGGTTTGGTGGCCAGCTGTTTGACAATGCCATTCACTAGTAGTAATCTAACCGAACAAGATGGCTCGTGATGAGACCCCTTGTCTTATAATTTTAAGCCATTACCCTGTTTTGGTATGCAGTATTGGTAATGTCGGTTAAATTATTTCCCTATGATCATGGTAAGCAGGCTTGTAATAAGACCTCTTATCTTTTATATCAAAATTTTAGAATTACACTCTGAGTAATCATAAACTTTGGTGAATGGGATGGACAATTTTCTCCTTAAGAGTAAATGGATGACAGGGTAAGAGTTGAAGATGCTGAAATTGGATTAGTTTCTGTTTTGAGATTGATAACCTTTTTGTTGACTAATTTAAAAACATAAAATGATTCTTTAATACTTCTAAACTTTGAGAAGAGTTCGCAAAAATTGAAGGGTGGCTTCAGAATGCAATTATACCAAGTTTCCTAGAAATTGTTCCTCTTGTTTAAGCCTTCTATTTATTTAAAAGTAAATATCAACAATCCTTTCTTTTGAGTAACTTTTAAATACAGCAAAGGTCAATGGAAGCTACCTTACAACTTTATTTCCTAATGATCCTAAAAATAAATCCTACTTAGAACTAAAGGAGAAGGGATTACCTTCTCAATTGAAGAATTTCTTTAAGATGAGGCCATTAACAGGAAGAGAATCCCTCTTTCCTGTTAGATCTGGTAACATGAATGTCGAATGGCCTATCTTCTCGCTGATCTGAAATGGTCCAAGCCACATCTTTTGGAACTTGGTGTGTTTACCTTTATCCTCATGGGCTTTATCCCATTTCAGAACTAGATCACCAACCTGCAACTGTTTAGAACTAGATGAAGCTTAATCAAATGATTTTTTGATTATCTGCTGATGTTTTGCATGAGTAATCTTGGCCTTTTCTCTTTCTTCTTCTAATTTTAAAATTTGATCATGTCTAAGTTGAATAGAAGAAGAGGGGCTTTCTTCAATAAACTGCACTAGGGCTAGGGAAGGAAGTGCTAGATTGGTTGGTAATATTACTTCTTTTCCATATACAAGATTGAATGGAGAAGTACCTATGGAGGCTTTCTGTGTTATTCTATCTGCCCATAGTGCAAATATTAAAGATTTATGCCAATTTTTATGATTCTGTTCAATAGTTCGCTTAATGATTTTAAGGAGATTTTTATTGGTAGACTCTGCTAGACCATTACCTTGGGGATAATAATTTGCAGAATATTTAAGTTTAAAGCCTCTTTTAATAGCGAACTCAAACATGGCATTACCAGAGAAATAAGATGCATTATCAAAAACAAGAGCATTCGGGACACCAAACCTGGTAATGATGAATTGATCTATAAATTCTATAATTCCTTCAGAGTTTGTTGTTTTTAATGGAATTGCTTCAACCCACTTGGTAAAGTAATCAGTAGCAGTAAGGATATACTTATGATGTTTGGAAGACTGTGGAGAAATTTCCCCAACGATATCCAATCCCCATTGTTCAAAAGGTTGCTCAATGTTGACTGGTTGCAAAGGGAAGGCTGGCTTTCTTTGTCTTCCACTGGAGGTTTGACAACTTTGACATTTCCTTACATATTCGTGAGTATCTCTGAATAAAGTGGGCCAATAATACCCAGCATGAATGATTTTATGAGCTGTAGTATCAGCTCCAAAATGTCCTCCGGCTGGTCCATCATGTAGCTCCTGCAAAACTTTTTGTGCTTTAGGTTTTTCTAGGCATCTTAATAAAATTGAATCATAGTTTTGTCTAAAAAGTACATCATCAATGATTATGAAGTTTTTTGCTTTTAATCTAATGGCCCGTTTGTTTTTATAAGAAAGATTAGGAGGTGCATATCCATTTTTCAAATAAAAGATTAAATCTGCGTATTGAGATTCAGAATTGGTAATACTTATCTGATTGATTTCTTCCATATGTTCTATATCACCTGATTCCGGAATGTTGGATGCTCCTGCTAACAACCTGCAAAAACCTTGACCCCTCACAATCTTTGCTGGCTTGATTTCCAAGTCATACTCTTGAAGTGCTGTAACCCAATTAGCCCTTTTCTCACATAATTCCCTTTGGATCAGTAATTGTCTTACTGCAGAAAAAGGAACTATAACCTTTGTATGAGCTTTTAAAAGGAAGGGTCTATAGTGTTTAATGGCTTTATACACAGCAAAGGCTTGTTTTTCAACTTCGGAGTAATTTAGTTCTGCACCCTGGAAGTTTGAACTGAAAAATGAAATCGGTGCTTCCAGGTCATGATCATTAATCTGAGTGAGTACTGCTGCATAAGATGAATCGGATGCGATAGTATACAATGTGAAATGATTAGAAAAATTGGGAGTGTTTAAAGCGGGGGCATTGATTATTGATTGTTTGATTAAATCAAATGCTTCTTTTTCCACAGATCCCCATTTAAACGGTGAATTTTTCTTAATCATGCTTTGTAATGGTAAAATGATCTCAGAAAAATCAGGAACAAATCTTTTGACAAAGTTGATCTGACCTAAAAAAGACTGCATGGATTTTTTATTATGAGGAAATGGGATTTCAGAAATTTCTTTAATCCTGTCAGGATCAATATAAATACCATTTTTGGAAACAATAAAACCCAGGAGCTTTCCTTGATCAAGAGCAAAGAAGGATTTTTTAGGATTGAGTGAGATACCGTACCTTTTGCAGCGTTGAAAAATTTGATTTAAGTCATACAAATGATTGGATCTCTTTCTAGAAAATACAGTAATATCGTCTAGGTAGACAACTACTGTTTTATTAATCAATCCTTTGAAAGCGATATCCATCGCTCTTTGGAATGTGGCTCCTGCATTAATAAGTCCGAAGGGCATTTTCTAATAAGCATAAGTTCCCCATTTTGTTCTGAATGTAGTTTTAAGTCTGTCATCAGGATGAACCAAAACTTGGTTATATCCTGAAAAACCATCTAAAAAGGACATTAATTCAGAGCCTGCTACTGATTGGAGTATCTGCTCCATAGTAGGTAATGGGAAGTTATCTTTGAGGCTTGCTTTATTCAGATTTCTGAAATCTATACAAATCCTAATGTCGCCATTTTTCTTTCTGACAGGCACCATATTGGAGACCCAGTTTGAGTGCCTAACTGGAAAAATAATCTTAGCTTTCAAGAGTTTATTGAGTTCTGATTTTATTTGACTCTCTAAGTTCGGATGTATTTTCCTTAATTTCTACTGAACTGGTTTCTGATCAGCAAGCATTGGAATGGTATGTTGGATAATAGTTGTATCATATATTTTTAGATCGTCATATTTCCAAGCAAAAACATGTTTATGTTTCTTTAAGAGTTTAATGAATGCTTCCTTTTCTTCTACAGAAAGTCCTAATCCTAGATTAACGTTTTGAGGATTTTGTTCAGTGCCAAGGTTTATCAATTCAAACCTTAAAGTAGAGCTTTGGAGATTTGGATTGGTCACAGGTTTAAATCTGTCTTTAATATCATAAAGATCCTCAAGCTTCACCACAGGCTTTGGAATTGAATTTTCCTCGGATTTACCTTTCATTTGAAGGTCATGTTTGCTTTCCTCAATGATCTGATCATCATAGGACTTTTCTGAAGTCAAAAATTGTAAAATGTCTTCATCGTGATTAAATATTCTCCAATTAGTGACATTGTCAGGAATTGACGGCCTAAAAAGTAATTCTATCGAAAATCTATCTGGGCTATAATCTTCGGAGGGTATGAGTTTGGAAGCAACATTGGCTAGCAAGTCTGCTGCTGAATTTTGAGACCTAGGGATAGAAGAAATATTGAATGCAGAAAATTGCGTGGTAAGTTCTTGTACCAGTGACTGATAATGTTTGAGATGATTTGAAAGACAATGAATTGTATTTCTCACCTGTTTGACAATAATTTCAGAATCGCCGAATACTTTCAAATATTGCACTTTAAGGCCAATCGCTTTATATAGACCTTGGACTAAGGCTTCATACTCAGCTGTGTTGTTTGTGCATTCAAATTCTAACCTACAGGACAGCATTGTTTTTTCTCCTTGCGGACTAACCAATATACACCCTGCTCCTGAACCTTCGTTAGATTTGGAGCCATCAAAATATAAAGACCAAAATAAAGAAGTATTAACAATCTTATTTACAGTTTCCCCAGTATCATTAAAACATTTTGACCTATCTGTTTGTGAATAATTTTCGATCTGTGATGTTAAATTGTTTACTGAGAAAGGAGATGGTTGAGCAGTGAAATTTCCAAAAAATGACTCATATGAATAATTTCCCAAGATGTTGTTATTAAATGCAATTGGTTGATTTTCCTGTTCAAAATATGTTACAGTGTGGGTCATGTGTTTCTCTCGATTGATTTTTATTTGATTTGGCTTTCCCCTATAGGGTAACCACATGTGAGACCAATCGGTAGAAATATACCCATGGAGCTTTTCAGACCAATCCCTACTCAAGATCAACCCATAAAATTCAGGTATATCAGCTATTAGGATATCAATTCGTTGAACTACCCTTGGATCAGCTGCTAACCTGATAGTTACAGAGTTAATCTCTCCTAAAACCTGGACCTTGGTTCTGTCTAACTGTACAATGTGTATGGAAGACTTTTGGGGTTCTATGTTCAGTTTGGAACAAACTGAAGCTGGCATTATATTGGATGATGCCCCTGAGTCAATCAAAAAATTGTGTAGGTTTCTGTTGTAGATCTCAAAAGTCAAAAGGAAGGGTGGAGTATGAGAATTCGATCTATCTCCAATCAGGACTGAATCAGTAGCTTCTATCATACCAGAAGGTGGTTGACCCGAATCATTTGCAGCTTTAGCACTGGGAAGAGGTGAAGAGGGAACATCATTCAATTCTTTGAGAAGCAATTTCTGTTGATGTTTTAATTTGCTAAGTTCAAACATAGTAATTTTTGCCTTAGTTTTCTTCATATCATCAACAATATTGTAATCCATTGAATCGGATACTACTAATGTTTTAGATGTTGAAGGAGTACTTGAAGTTGAAGGTTGGTTTTGGGGGACTGCTGCGGGTGACTTCTTTGTAGGTACTTTTTCCTTTGTTGTAGCAGCACCTGCACTCCGTTTCTTTGAAGTTGTCTGAACACGTTCGGAGGTACTTTTACTCCTAGTAGAGACATGAAAAGCTTCTTCATCATTATCTGTATCGGAGTTGGGCAGTATGAAATCCCACATGCCATGGCATTCAACAACTTCCTCTTCATTATCAGTTAGTGAGATTGTTTCCTCTTCCTCTTCTTCTTGATCTGAATCTGCATAAGATATGACATTTGGTGGTTTTGATTCGTTTTTCTTGTAATTCTTAAAAGGCCTTTTGGTTGAAGTTTCAGTGACTTGTTTCTTGATTTCAACCATTTCATTTGACATGGTCTTGAGGACCTTTTGGAGGCCCTCCATGTCATATGGATCTTTCGAGGTTTTCTTCTTTGAGTCATCTTTGAACGAAACTTTTTTGGTTTTTCTTTCCTCAAGAGCCGCTTTCTTTTCTAGAGCATTGATACGTTTCTCCACAGCAAGTGCTTCTTTCATGTTTTCAGCAAGTGTTGGTTTTGCGGCCCTGTCTACAAAGATAGCTATATTGGCAGGTAGGGAAGTGATATACCATTCACTTCTGATTTGTTCGCTTGGTTTGGAGGTCGTTGGGATTTTATTCAAAAGTTTATTGAAACGAGCGTTAAATTCTTTAATTGGTTCCCTATGCTCTATCCTAAGATTGGAGAGATCATTTATTAGTGTAGCCAAAGATCTATCATCTCCATACTTAGTAAGAAATTGTTCTTGGCAAATGTTCCAACTGGTAATAGAATCAGAAGGCAGGGAAAAATACCAGGATCCTGCTGATCCTTGCAACGTATAAGGAAAAAGCCTAACAACGACATCTTGCTCTGTTACTCCCTTCAAATTAACTGCTAGCATGAAGTTATTGATATGTTCCTCAGCTTGGGTTCCATTTTCTGGATTAAACTTGGGTAGCCATTTTTCAGGAGCATCTGGTAATGCATGTAATGGTGCGGGCATGTTGACTGCACCAGGTCTGGTCCATGGATCTGCCATTGTAATACCAGTAGTGGATGATACTGTTGTTGGTATTCCAGATGCCTGGGAAGGAATTGATGTTGAGGAATGAGCAGATTGAGATGTTGAAGTTCCAAATTCCTGGTGAACAACAATATGTAATGAGGGAGTGGATGGTTGACTTCGCACTGGGGAGGATGAGATGGAGGATGTGGATGAAAGTGCTTCACTGTCAGAATCTTCAGTATTTTTCTTTGCCCTTTTCCTTTTAGGTAAAGGGAATTCAGTAGGTTCAATACCGAGCTTCTCACTCTGAAGTCTAGTGAGAGGGTGAGGTAGATTGAATTGCGAAGTCTCACTGCTTTGAGATAGCTCAGATTTCTGTGGTGAAATCGAGAAACTCTGAAGTTTTTGGATGAGAGACTGAACTTCAGGAGATTCAAGGCTTAATTTTTCTGGAGTATGATGGGTTTGAGCAGTGATAGTGGATACCTCTTCTTCTTGCTTAGATGCTGGAGAACCAGCATGCAATTGGGAAGTAGGAGGTAATGTGGAGGGAGAATTACTCTTAGAATGGTTTGCAGATTTGGGTTTGCTTGCCATTCACAGTTGAAGGCCCTCCTTCTAGCGCCAAAAATGTTGATGCCTCGAAAATTGCTGCAACAACACTGGGGGATAACCACCCGGTCCGGACCTTAAACAGCTCCTTTTCCGTTTGGGATGGTGGCTCCGACTGGATATAATGGGACCAGTTTCCCGATAAAGAATAGAAAGAGATGGATGAATGATTGTTTTACTAAATGATAATGAATGGAATATTTAATCTATAAGCAAAAATGGAAATAACTATTTATCCCGGGAAGCTTCTATCCTTAAGTGTAACTTTTGATGATCTGTGTTTGTTAATAGGCATATAGATGACACTATTCAATAAACAAAGATATTCATTTAAATAATAATTACTTCATTAAACTAGTTGAATGAAGTAATTGATAAAACATTGTTACACTTATCTCAATTTATATTATTGACATATATATGATTGAAAGAAAAGCATACCATAAACATCCAATAGTGGAAGGAATATAGAAATACTGTTAAAACACATACATATATTCAATAATAGCAAAAGTAATCAAACAACAATTTATATAAAAAGAATGGATTCAGACATAGATAATAGTACCATATGAGCTGCAAGTCATTCCCCAATATCAATCGCTATTTGAGATTTTTCTTTCAACGCAAAAATACTTTCATACAAAGACAGTAGTGCACATTTGCATAAAAGTCTCCTTGTCAAAATTAGAATAATTGGTCCAGTTTTATAAAAGAATACGCCTGAAATACAGTAGTGCAACTTCAGGTTTATAAGTCATATACAAAACTTACGACCCCTTCTAAATGCATGAAAGGGTCTATAAATACTAATTTTATCTAAATATCTATGAAACTGAAAAATCCTACTTAATTGGTATCATACAATCTTGAATATATCCTTCATGGCAATCTGGCAGTCGGCGGCATGAATCATCACTTAGGCTGTTCGTCTCTAGTTTTGAGCTGGCAGATTGCAAGCATCGGCTCCACTTCTGGTGGTCGGTTAAGGCGAGAATTGAGTTGGGCATCATAGGTGGCATCCTGCATTTCAGGAATGATGCATCCGATTGCATCTGAGAGGCATTTGAGAGCGGCTCTCTGGCTGTAAGGTTTGACTAAGAACATCCAATAGGTGTCCCATGTCAAACTGTTAATTCCTGGGATTAATCTGCCAGTTTTCTCCAGCTCTAAGTAACATGACTGTTCCAATGTTTTAGCTGATGTCAATTTACCTGGGGTACATTGGGAAATCATGTTAGATAAGTAGAGAGTGTCATTAATCAATTCAACCAAATTACTTGTGGTTAATTTGCATCTGGAAACTGCCCTCTCTGCTTTGTTTAACTGAGATTGCCATTCTATAAATAATATCTCTTTATGCGATTCTAAGATCTTTGGCAATTTAGCTGACTGTCCTTCCTCAGTACCTTGCCACTCAAGATAATTGGTCACTGTCTCATCGGCCTGCTCGAAGTCTGTTATAGCATCAGCTGATTTATTACTTAGAGATGTTGTTAAGTCACATAAAGGTTCTGCCTGGGCGATTTGTTGACATAACAACTTTATCTGTGTTAATAATGCTTTATTTATTTGCAGTGCCTCTGCCCTGAATTCATCTACCTGTGGAAGATTCTTTGTTTTCTCAAGCTGGGCTGATAGTTGAGCAATCTGCTCATCTTTTATCTTCAGCATTTGTTCATTGGCCACTTTGAGTTGTGACAATGCCTCTGACAACTCTTTCTGCTTCTGGACTGCACTCTGATCAATCCTCTGCTTCTCTTCCTGCAATTGTTGAGTTAATTGATTATTGGTTTGCTGTTGTGTTATCAATTGCAGTTCTGCCTGCTCTGCCTTCTACCGTGCTTCTGATAATTGTTCTTGTAATGAGAAAATCTCCTGGTCTTTTGTTTTTAATAAAAGACTCACCTCTGATGCCTTATTTATTGTTGTTGCCGAATAGGCTCCAGCAAATTCTGATAGTTTTGTTAGGTCGTCAGAGGGGTCTAATTCCTCCTTCCAAATTATATTGCCCGTCACTGTTTCTTCTGGAAATAGGGGAGACTGATCAGTTCTTCTCCTCTTCTTTTGTCGTTTTACCACAGCTTTGTGTTTCGGGCTAAAGAAGACATCCAAGGGAGGAATTTCTTCTATCTGCAAAATAATTTGATCGGAGGGATACTTTGGGATTATCTCTACTCTTTTAGGACTGGGTAGGCCGCTGGTTTCACCTGGAACTTGTTTTGAAATGGTCTCCTGTGTGTCTGCTACTCTTGATGTTTGGGCTTCCTTTGAACCTTCAGGATTGTTGATAATTGAATCGAATTGCTGCCATTCCTGGAGCAATTCGGGATCAATTTGAGTATCTTGATTTACCTTTATAGTACTATGTTCCTGTTCTCTCGTCTGGGTTTCCTCTTGCACTTTCTCCTGTTCATTTGTTATAACCAGAGGTTCCTTAGTATGTCGCTGTTCAGACTCGCTTGATCCTACTGCTGGGCTTGTTGCTAACAGGTCTAGGGGCAGAGTTTGCAACCTCTGTTCTCTAAGTCTGTTGAATTCAACTAACCCTTCATCTTGATATTTCGTTCTGGCCCACGATCTAACTTGAGACATTGACTCGGCTGTGGAGAACAGATCATCAAACAAATCTTCTTTATGATCAAACTTTGCCAATTTGGCCTGTTCAAGGGAATTATAGGCAACTTTGTCGGGATCGAATTTCCTATTAGGGAGAGTTGCTAGAGTTAATGATTTCATCTTTGTAGCTTCTTTCTCTGCATGTTTGAGATCATTCAAGGTGTAGACACCACATCTAAGAGGAAAAGAAGGCCAGACCTGCTTCTTATTTCTCTTTAGAGTTTGTGTAACGCCCTCGGAAATAATCTGATAGGCTATCTCCCTTGCCAGCAGTTTATCAGGTATGTACAAAGGAAGAACGTGGGGTTTGGCTAGGCTACCAAAAATTCTTATATAAGTAAATTTTTCCTCTGCAAACCATCTCCCTAAGCCAGTTAAATCAATCCCTGCTTGGTAGGAAATCTTGGGAGCAGGTTTATCAAAAATAGAGTGATGAATGGGTAACATGAAGCCATTGCAAATTTGGTATAAATGGTGCCTATGGGAGGATTTCCACAATTTCTGATGGTATATGTGAATTGGCATGGAGTCTTGTGGAGTCCACCTCCAGCCAAGCACGGGAAATTCAGAATTAAAACACAGAGTGTCCAGGATATAAGCGCTGTAGTAAAATGGGGGAATAAGCCTTTCAGTAATGCGGGTTTGGCCTCTGAAATCAATAACTGCGGTGGCTAACTTATCAGACAGTATAGTTTCCCAATCCATAATTTCACTATTACACGCTGCCTCTATCAAAGGAACCATTTCTATAGTAAAATTAGAGGAGTCGTGCAAACCCCATAATCTACACATCATGATCCCAGCATAACAATAAGGAGAACACAGAGAATCAACAGAATACATACCGGAAGATTTATGCTTGTGTTTTGTTGGATTCTGCCTCCAATTCCGAATGGGTTCGGATTCAGTTTCGTTGTCATTTTGGAATTTCTTCAGAAATGCCTTGTTGTACTTCTTCTCTGGCTCAGGCAAATGATACATTTGCCTCAAATCATTAGCTTGGAATGAACCGAATATTCTCCCATCTCTGGTGCAGAAGGTTCTGTCTGTAATTGGGAGTTCCTCAATTGCCCACCTTACTACATCCGTATATGGGAGAATTTGTTCCCGAGCTGCTATCCGATGAAGGAAAGAGTTGGCTAAGTCCTTTAAAGTACCTTCAAATTTTTGAGTCGTATCTACTGTGGCTTCTACTGTTGTCACTTCAGGTTCTTCAGCTTCTATCAAATTATAGGTACTCTGCCAGGAAGTTTTGCCGAGACCTGAACATGTAGTATCAGATATCAACCCTTTCTTTTTATTCCCTGGATCAGTGATGGCTTGTCCCATGGCTGGCGAGGCGGAAGGGTTTGCAGTTTTCTTGGATTTCTTCCCCATTTTGCTTGTATCTATCAACTTGGGAGAATTCTGCACAGGAGTAAAAATAAGCGTAACACAGAGAATTGGCAGTGAAAACCAAATACGGGGGAGATATATTTGATTAATGCATGATGAAGAAATAATCTTAATGTGGCCATGGATCCAATCCGTGAAAAGATTTAGACTTACTATTTTCATTAAATGGCCGCAAAAACCTGTCAATCATTTAAATGTCCATCACGTCGTTTATTGGTGAAATGATTAGTTTAAGCGTGCCTTGGCCGTTTTGGCGGTTGAGCGCAGGTGAATCTTCATTAGAAAGATAAGGCTTTTAAATACGAATTAATCGTAATATCCCCGTTATAACATTTTTCTTAAAGTTCGTGTTTTGTCTTTATAGCATCGCATCGGGGCGAAAAGGCGCTTTTCTTATATTAGCATCTCTTAGAATCTTCGATCGCCGATAGCGATATCGCATCGCATCGGGAGCATTGACTGGGGCTCTTGTTAAAGCATGCATGGTTGTATTGCCGATCGTCGATTGCGTGTTATCGCATCGGAGCAAACCAATGGTTCAATAAGTTATGTCTCCTCTGTCATTGCGATATGCGATCTTGCAATCGCTTTATCGCAATGATAAAAGATTTAATTATTTATATCCAAAGGCCATTATTGGTTTGTCAAAAAGGTTTTTTATAATGTTCTTTATTTCATGTTCGGACCTTTTAAAATAATACAAAATTGATACCAATTTAAAAAATAAAAGGGACCCATTTCATATTATGGTGTTGTGAATAAAAATTATATGAAATGGGGGGTTGTTGTAGAGGACAACACCTAGCCAACCACTCCTGAAGCTAAATTTCAAAGGTTACAAAGAATATTTCGTAGCTTTCAGTGAGAACGTACCTATTCTTCCACCTTTCTGCCGTTAGTTTTTCGCTTTGGTTTTCTCTTACTGCAGACTCTTGGATCTTCCTTTTGAACCAGTCCTCGTTCTCTTTTCTTGCAGGCTTCTAGTATTCTCCTGTCATTACTCGATCCCTTTCTTAGATCTATCCCGACAACGGAACCATTTTTTGGCTTAAGGGGTCCTAACCCAGGTTCAATGTGCAAGGTTTGCCAACAAACCCCTATACTACTAGCCCTTTCAGCAGTGACCTGCTTGCGCAGGTCACAGTCTCACTCGAAGTAGTATGGGTGGGTGCTAGAACCAGGTTTCCGCACCCTGAGAAAGGAAGGGTAAGGCAAGCAGGCTACGTTCTATTCATATTATCATGTCTCTGCGCAGGGCTAAATATGTATCCAATCGCATCCACGTGCACTAGATCTATTATTATATGCTTCTTATAACAACACAACAGTACATAACCCGAACAAATCAGATCTAGATCTACTTCAATACACAGACTTTCGCAGCATGATATAACCAATACATAATAGATCCAATCATTCAAGATACAGACCTTCGCAGTGCAAAGACAGAAGATGCAGAACACAATAATTATTAGCAATCCATTCAATAATACTCACAGATTCAGATCTAATAATCCAGCATATTCATTCATTCATCACCCTTATAATTCCCTTCCCAACCTGCACATACAGCAGCAGGGTCCGCACATAGCTGGACTAGGATCTCCGCGCACACAACTAGCAGGAGTCTGTTCCCCTAAACCCCAACAGATCGCTTACACAACATATCGTATCAATATCTCATCAAATCCTACCTCTTACAATCCGAAATGATTCTCTATTTACAACAATCTAACTTTAACAATCCTATGGTCTGCAACCCATGGTTTTCGGACCCCTAGTTTACCCTTTAACCCATTACAATGCTTTCTGGGCTTTGACCCACCCCAAAACCCCTGCGTTATACTAATTATAACAAAAATAGCCAAAATGGACCGGTTTCATATCTTGTTAGGGAACCTTGTTCCAACACCATTTTAATAGGGCATTACAATTGCAACATTTTTTTAAACTATGGTATATCAAACGATAACAATAAATAATATCATGAAAATATCACCGTATAATTTAAAAAATCAACATCAATCTCTAATATTTTTTTACTTTCAATCAAAATATCTATACTAGTAGATTGAATGAAACATAAATGATTTCTCAAAGTTATTGTTGCATTGTGGATATTTTAAACAAAATAATTCTTCATAGTTAAAACATACAATCCAACAAATATAGAAATGACTCATAAGTTCATCTAAGATCATACGAAAGTTAATATTTATTTTAAGTTACCATGCAAACATCATTTACATAAAATGTCTTAGACAATTATTCAAAACCACTCATAGGTTCTGACACACCATCAAAATCTACAACATCTTCAGATGAATGACTGGATGCAAATGAAGATGACCCATATTCTTCTCTTTCATCAAATAGTGCCACATATGAGTCAACATTCATACCTACCATTTCATATTTTAAAAATATTCTAAATCTATGGTTGGGTTTAACAAACTCCCATATTAAAATTATTTCTTGTGGTAGCAACCTCTTCATAATATCTATGGTTATGAAGCGAAGAGTTCATATCTTTGTTAAATAGAAGTCATAAAAAAGTATATTAACTGTAATAACCATGGTTAAAAATCCATGTAAAAAAATATAAGACCAAGGTCATGGGACACACATTCCAAGCTAAATGTTGGGCAAGACATCCAAGTGCAGGTGTCCGTTTGGTTTATTATGGCTAAAGAAATTGGCAAAGGAATTGGAAAAGGTTTTGGAAAGGCAAAGTGACATTAATTAGCATTTTATTTATGAAAATAATGGAAAATAGGAGAAAAGGAAGGTGAAAGGTCACAAATTTGCATGTGAGGAGGAAGTTGAAGGAAAATAATGGAAAATGAAGAAAATAGAGCCCTCATTAATAAAAATGCTTATGAGGATCAATTAGTACCTTTTTCTCAGACCTTTTTTTACCTCAGCTTGGAGCTCTCTCTTCTATTCTCTCTCTAATCCTCTTGAATAATTAGAGTTTCTTCGAGAACTCTTGGAGAAGTGTGGCATACTTGGGATTTAGAGCAAGAAGGAAAAGTAAAAGTAGGAAAGCACAAGAGGACATACGGATCAACAAATACAATTTTATTTCTTGCAGGTATCGAGTTGCATGTATGGTTTCCTTGCTAGTTTTGGCATGCATGACACATGCATGCGGTTTCTTGGTTATGATCTGTCATTTTCTTAGAGGATTGTCTAGATTGACAGTGGTTTTTCCTAGCCTTACCATTTCCTAGATATTCATGGTATTGTGGGTTTACCTTTTTTTCTGGTTGGTGCTCATGCTACTTATGGTTGTGGGTTGAGTTATTAGTTCCTAGAGCCTTGGTTCGACAAACACTCCGGAAGCTCTGTAACAAATTGGGTTGAGTTATTAGTCCTGGAAGCCTTGGTTGGACAAATGCTCTGGAAGCCCTGTAAAAACTTGGGTTGAGTTACTAGTCTTGGAAGCCTTGGTTGGAAAAACACTGTATAAGCCCTTGGTGGGTTGAGTTATTAGTCTTGGAATCTTTGGTTGGAAAAATGCTTTGGAATCCTAATGATAACTATGGGTTGAGTTACTAGTCCTAGAAAACAGGTTGGAAAAAATGCTCTAGAGCCCTGTACAACTTTGGCAGAAACCAATATGGTGATGTTTAGTGATGTTCGACCATGAGGTGCAATCATTGGTTGAGGGTGGAGGTTTTTTGGCCTCTGGAAGCCCTGGTTTGGTTGTGTTTGATTTATTCTATGAGATCCGACATTCATGCTTGGAATATGGCATAGGGGTGATTGGCTAAAGGATTTGGTTCAACCCAATCTATGGTTGAGTGGTACATGGAAGTCCTAGACTTGGTTGCATTTTGCATATGTTAATAAGAGCTCAATTCCTTGGTATTTTTATGGGTAAATGTACTTGTAATTATGTGGCTTTAGTGGTTATTTCCTCATTGATATATCTCTAGTTATTTTATGGTTATATGCATGTTTTATGGCAGTTATTATGTATACATCTCACCATGGTTAGTATATGAAATTTTGATGAATGAATGACCTAATTAATAACATTAGATCTATTGGGAGGAGACATTAGTCCTCCTTGATGATTCTCAGATAAGTATGCGATCCCTATGCTCAGATATGTTGTTATGAACTGCAGATTACATATTTGTGGCATGTTTAACGAAATGTTTGTCATGGCTAGTAGAATTAAAATGAATTAATCGTACCAATTATTGCATCAATAACCTTGTTTCAATGTTATTTATCACTTTTAAAGGTTTCATGAACTTATGGGAAGTGGCATGAGACCTAGCCTTGAAAAAGTGGCTCAAAATCCAAGGTCACTAGCACAAAACTACCTAAAAAAGTACCTGAGTGCTAGAATGTTGGAATGCCTTACTGTGGGAGTGACTGGAAGGTATCAGTTGCATTCATGGCTTATAATGGGAGTGGCTGAGGGTTTATATTAGTAAAACGATAATTTTTATTAGGGGATAGTCACCTAGAAGTGTTGGTTGGCTCTTAAAGGTTCTGTAGCATCTGTGGAAGGTTAGATTTGTCTTGTCATGTCAGTTCCACTTCCTTAACTATACTTGGGGATTTTAATCATATCACAGTAACTCATCATCACATGTTTACCCTAGTGGACTAGTTAGATTTGGTAAATGTGGGAGGAGGTGCGTTACATGGTGGTATCAGAGCATGGTTTTTTTCTTCTTGGGTGATGTTTGCTTTTTATTCTCCTTGGATGAATGTGTTGTCATGTGTACATGTTGGATGCATATGTGTCCCTATTATTGGGGTCTATGTGCTTGTTGTGTATGCATGGTGGTGGTCACTATTTTCGTTATGATGTCATGCAACAATTGATTGGTGTTGTTGTTGAAATGTGTTCTTCATGAATGCATGTCAGTGTTTGTATGTATTGTGTAAGCATGGTGTCATACATATGTTGTTATGCATGCATTGTGTCTAGTTGGTGTTGTAGTTTGTGTCTTCATGATGTTGATATGTTCGCTAATATAGAGCAATAAAATCAGACCATCAGAGTGAGGTTACGACACTAGACTTCGGGGTAAGAGAATATTGTCATATAGGTTTGTATTTTTGGCATGTAGGTATGTGGTTAATGATTGTTATAAGAATTAGAATTACTTATATGTTTTTCATTCCATTTCTATTGTGGTTACATGTATAATAAATTCAAGTTGATCAGTGTTGTCATATGCACATGTTTCAGATAGTCATGAATGATAGTAACTTGTTATTGTATGTTATGTGGTCATATGCATAATGATTATGGTCATTGAAACTGAGATTTTGATGTTATATGTATCATGCTAATTTGGATTTGACTATGAAGATGGTTAGTGTTATGACATTCAATTATGATTCAAAACATTGTGATATTATGTCATACTAATATAGACTAACTGTGCATATGTGTTTGTTATGATTGAATGAAAATTGTTTATGAGTTTATGATGTGAACATGTTAGCTAGTTACTGTTATGGATATCAAGAACTTATTTATGTTTGAGTTGATATGTTGTGAAATTAATCGTGCTAATCTAGATTGATTGTATAGACAAGATAGCCTCCTCTAAGATACATTGAGGTATCAATTTGATTATGTCATCTAGTGGTGTTTGAGTGTTTGATTATGTATTCTATTTGGTGTTTGAGTGTTTGATGTATATTATGTCATAATTGCATGATATGAGTATGTGTCTATAAGATTGCATGAAGAAATGATATTGTTTTAAGATGGTTGTACTAACACCTATGTGTTGAGAAAGCTGATATGTACTTGTGTAAGTAGGTGATAGTTGTAGCATTATGTATTATGCTTGATGAATGTGAGTTTATTTTTTAGTATGAAATGGTTGTTAGAATTGGTAAAGGTTCATTTAAAATTAATAGATATGTTGTCTTGATCTTTGGAACATGTGGTTGACATGTGTGTTCAGTTACAAGGCATCGTGCTTGGCACAACAAGGTAAGATATCTAGTATATTGTTATATTCATTTATGCACTGATAGTTATGTGTTTATGGCAGTATGATGCAGAGAATCAGATAGAAAAATATACTTCCATGAAATATTGAATAAGGCCTGGGTTGATATTTTCATGGGAACAATGGGGATTGAGTCATGGTGTTTGTTTCAGGTCATGCTTTTTCAGTCTTTTTTTTATTTGCTTGTGCTTTATTTGCAGTTTTTCT
Organism: Pinus albicaulis; assembly: GCA_034641835.2. Taxonomy (NCBI): domain Eukaryota; kingdom Viridiplantae; phylum Streptophyta; class Pinopsida; order Pinales; family Pinaceae; genus Pinus; species Pinus albicaulis. The sequence continues at coordinate 50,242,330 of CM076581.1, read as the reverse complement.
ATGTATAGAGTAGGGCCATACCAATTTGTTTGTGGTGTCGTATTGTTATTGGTTTTTTTCATGATTTTCTCTTGTTTTTTTCTTTTTGTTGTTAGCACTAGAATCAACAATTGGATTGTAACAAGCACTTAACCAGACACATCTTAAGCTCAAGGGCATTTCTTACAGTTAAACTATGAATTGGAAGTAGTTGAGATTCTCACACACAATGGAAAATTAAAGGGTTTCAAGCTGATAAATCACTCACACATATGAGGGTACTACTGTTTGATGTGGTAGCAAGGATAAGTTTGAATTCTAATGGTTAGGAGAATGTGCAAGGACAATGGGTCTAAAGAATAGAAGTCCACTGTTAGGAAGAAAAGAAGACAAAATATTTCAGACCTATAATGTATTGATGAAAGAAGGCTTCTTCAAGACTTACAAGAATCTCATCATACATTTAAAAATTTATGTAACAAGGAAAGCTTATGAATAATCTCACCATACATATATTGTCCAGAAAGCTTGTAAAACAAGACTTACAAAATTAGATAATCATGTACAACTATACCACAAGACTAAGAAAAACATGAAACAACATATGTAGATCATAATCTAGAATGAAATTGTAAAGTATGAAAACACATAAGGAGATGGACAATACACACATCAAATCATTGATAAGTCCTCAAGAGTGTATTTGGATATTATAAGCCCAAAAATATACAACACATGATGCAATAAGATGAACAACCAACGAACCCTTTCCTCATTGATTTTCATAGTATAATACAAAAAGATGTTTTGTTAAAGCTTCCACAAAAAGTGCAAGTCTGTTGTAGTGACATTACTAAAATTTTCTACATATAGTAAATCTTATCTTAAACATAACAGAAAATTAATCTGAAATACAAAATTTGGTTTGCACATGCGTGAAGATAAAACATGATAGTCATGGAGATCGAAATGGATGAGCTGAGGTGGCTAACTGCTCCTCGTTTCCTAGAAAAAATTCCTCCACAAAAAGTGAAACTGCCAACTGAAAAGGACACCTGGACCTTTATCCACAAAAGCGTAGGAGTAACCAACTGAAAATGACACTTGGAAGATAGCTTCACTGGATGACACTTGGAAAAAACCATTATTTCTGAGGTTGCATACACTTTATCACCACTTAATGTCATTCATTGAAACTAGAACAAAAAGCTACCTTTTCATCTTCTTATACAAATTCTGAAAATAATAGCTACTTTTCTGGAAAAGGTAGCTATTTCTGATAATTATGTATATAGGAAAAAATTGATATGATTCTTCAGATTTTCATTGTTTTAGATATTCAATCATTAAAGATCTAGTATATAAGCAAAAATCCTAATAGCTTCTTCCTTAGTGACCTTCTTGTTTGGCCTTCTCTTTTGTACTTTCTTTTTCTTTTGTGCCTTCTTCTTCCTTGGATCATTTTCTGGACTTTCATCTATGTTTATTATCTCATCTCTGAGAGCATGATTGGATATGAGTTTTATTTTTAGCCTAATATTATTCTTTGGTATGGTATGAGGCCTTTGAATGTATGGATTAGGAATGTATGAAGGCTTCCTTCTTCCATGGATAACTCTTCTTGACTACCCCTCTTCAAACTTTGTTTCAGTAAACTTTTTTTCACTCCTCTCTTCCTCAAAAGATGAGTATGAGTGGATGATTTATTTCTTCTTTCCTTTGGTTGATGAACTGAGAGATAAATGGGCTATATTTGGTTCTTCTATTATAGTCTCTGAAACTTTAGTTTTCCCCTTAGCCAATTTTTTGAGAGAGGAAAATACTTGTGCCAGTGTTGGTTCCTCTGGTGATGGAGTGGAATTGTCTTCATCATTCTCCTGTCTAGTCTCTAGAACATGGCTTGGTGCTAATGTTTCAGGGGTGACTTCCACTGAAGATCCTTCTGTCAGGATGAGTTCTCTTCTAAATTTATTATTTGAAGAGGAAGCTTCCTCTTCCTTTCCTTTAGACCTAGCATTATTTTCAGGTAGAGTAGTGTTTTGTTTAATCTTTCTTGCATGCTCCTGCCTAAAAGACTCCAATTTTTGTGGCTCCTTAGGTAGTTTTCCGGTATAAAATTCCTTGGATGGTTGCATCATAGGTATATGAGTGGTGGTTTGAACTCTAGCTCTCTTAGTTGAGTTCCTTGTCTATATGCTTGATGGTAAATAAGATTGACCAGTTTGTCAAGGGGTTAATGTAGGTGTAGGACTTGACTGTTCCTCTTGGGTCTTTTTCCTTAAAGGCCTTCCTACCCTTCTCCTTGAATTAACATTGCTGAAACCTTCATTCGCTAAGAACATTTCCCATGTGGTTTTGTTCCTCTTCAGATGATAAGCCACCAACATTTTGATGAAACCCCTGTGATAAATATTGTGAAGAGAATAATATGGGGTTCTTTGTATTTTTTGATACATTTTCAACATAGATTTATAGAGGAAGAATGGGATATTCATAGGTTTAGAACCTGAAATGTGAGCTAGAAACCTCATCTGATACTGATGCACTGTCGAAAACCTGCCTTCACAGGTAATATAACACTGCACAATGGTAATAACATCTTAACATTCAGGCCTAAAATAAGAAATGTGGACAACAGGGGTCCAATCTAAATTTTCATGCTTAGGCCTAAGATATGGATTTAAATCTTCTTTAAGCAAGGTTTTTCTTTTATACCGAGACACAACTGTAGCTGATGTTTGTGTAGCTTGTGCTATGATGGTATTTCTGATCCTAAAGGTAAGAGACCCCAACTTGACATTCTCTCCATTGAAAGACTCGGAAAATGCCTGAGAAAATGCAACATTTTCTCCTAAAAAATTCTTCAAAAACTGATACCACTCTGCCGCTTGGAACTGTGGCTTTGAAGGGTGATAAAAAAAACGAGTATTGGTTGGTTCTGAATGGTTTACCTTACCACCCTTACCCATTCTGTTAAAAACTAACCTAACCACTAATGTGCACCTCTAAAACTATCAATAACAACCATCCATGAAGCCCTAACTGCTAGCACAAGGTAAAAAACTGCTTACTAGAGGATAAGAAACTGTTTGCTATAGATTTATTGGGGTAAATGGAAACAGAGCTCTACATGCCCTTAATCATGGTGAGGCTAAGTGACACGAACTCAAATGATTTAAATTTTGGTGCCAAGTCATTCCACCGAACCTTTCATTCCAATGAATAATTAACTAATAGCTACTCATACCTCAACCTTAATATATTTAACTGAACTTAGCAAATAAAATAGCCAACCTCCTTTAAATGAATCCTCCAATTAGAAACAACCACCTTTCAAAAGGGTAATAATTCTTGTTTTAGTAGACCTTCAATTATTCCAAGAGCAGTGTCTTTTCACCTGAGTAATGCTTCTTTACCTCCTTGTACAAATTCTGCAGGAAATAACTACTTTTTTGGAAAAGGTAGTTATTTTTGTGTTGCTTGTGAAACAAGATTTATGAAGAAAATAATTTCCTTTTTAGAAAAGATAACTATTTCTGTGTTATTCCTAAAATAATTGATGACTCTGACATTTTTCCCTTAGCCTTGGATAGAAAATATCATTGTGAATAAATAAGACTTCTCAAACTAAATCCATGACCTTAACTACTCAAAGTAGTCAAAAGACTTATTTAAAAGAAAATTTACCCTAATAACTGTATGATGCAGGGGCATTAGGCCCAAGACAATTTTTGTACATAAATAAACATAAGGGGGGTCTCATGTTTTGTTTCCCCTATGTAATTATTCATAATTGGGTTATTTTTAGTTAATTTTAGAAAAAATGTAACTACCCGAATGATTAGTGGGCACATGAAGAGATAGTTAGTTTCAGGAGTTAGGCTAAAATTAGGATTTGAGGAGTTTGTTGAATCATTTTAGGAAATTGAATCGATTTATTCCTAATTTGTATAAAAATAAACCTCTGTGGCAGAGTCCTGCAGACCTGTAGAGAGAACTGCATAGGCTGCATAGAACTGTAGTGGAGACAGAGTAGAGGAGAAGGGCCAATTAATCGAAGATCTGGCCAGCTAAAAGCTTGTAAGTTAATTCACTGTGTAAATGAGGAATTTGTCTCAGTATAACTGTGCATTTGTTGTTTAAACTCTGTGTGGAGAATACCTTGCATATTTGTGCATCCGTTGGTTAATTTCCTGTGTGAAAATGCCTTGAATCCATTGTATGAGCAGGACTCTGTAATTTGAGTTAAGAGTCCGCCTGTACATTCAGAAATAAGAGTGTATGAGAACCACTGGCAATGTATTGAGTCAGTTCAAGAAATGATTGAATGGGCAACACATGTTAGGAACCTCTGTATGAAGGTTAAATTTGAAATCCTGTGTAGGATTGTTATGGTGCCAAGTTGTGAATCCCATATAGGGTTATTATTGTAATGAGAGGTTGACTTAATTTGGTACTTGTAACCCGTGAAATTATGGCTCGAAGGAGCTGCATTAAAACCCAAAAGTGAATGGTGGCACAGTAATTAGATAAAGACCGTGAGGGTTGGAGATAGCCTAATTGAAGTCTCGAATTGCAGACATCGTTGAATAGGATCGACAGAATAGTGCATTAAGATATTAAGTATGTTTAATGTTTGTGTCGAACTCTATTTGTTGAATGGATATCAGATTGGGGTTGATCGAGCCACATCCAATGAAACAAGAATGTGGAATTCTAAGCAATGGCGCAGTAAATCTGAGGTTGAAACATAATTGTGAGTACCTGTAATGGCGTTGTGTTATGAAATCCGATACAAAGCGTAGGATTAAAAACTGAGCATGAAGATGAAGAGCAGAGTTCATAGATAACAAAGGTGAACGGAACCTTGAGGGAGAAAGGAGTGGAACCACAAGCGCTGTGAACAGTGACAGTGGTTTTAAAGCCAACCCGGCAGTATCGCGTGAGGTAACAAGTGGTAAGTTTTTTTTGTAAAAACAATGCGATATCACTATCTGACTGACACATGGAGAAGAGAAGTTTCGCGATACCATTTACATCACGCAAATTTTTTGAATTATCTCTCGTGCATATAAATCACGCAAAACTTCACTAGGAGCGTCGGATCATCCAACCCGGCGCGATGCTCCACCAACCGTTAGATTTGGGAGGTAAGTTATGTGTGGGTCCGTGGGATGAAATGAAATATAATCGTCATAGTAATGTTATAAGTCATGGTTGAAACCGTCTGTGTGGTTGTTTGAAAGGTTCAGTTATTGTATTAATATTGTATGGTCGAAGTTAGGCATTTAATCAAGGTTTCGCATCGCATTGTTGATATATATATAGTAGTGCGGAAAACTAAAGTGAAGGGGAACACTACCTTATACGTATGTAAAGGTATGTGGGGCCATAGTATACATGGGCCTATGATAAGTTCATCATAAGGTAAGGGCAAAGGCCAAGGCTCAAATTGTAATTCGAATATATATAAAAGGAGAGTATGTTGGCCACTCTATTTGAGTGAATAAAGTGAGGTCCGAAGGTAAGTGGATATGGGGCTTATAACCACAAAATTATTAAATTAATATCTCAAATCTCAGAGATTTGAGATATTAAAGCTCCGGATTGGGTATTTAATTTGCCAGCTCAGAATAAAAGAATGTTGTGAGATTGCCCAGATTGGGGATTGGTTGGGCAATGAATATTGAATACATTTTATTCACAACTTGAAATTGATATTTTGAAAAAACCGGGACTGTGGGTTTTACCCCCATCACTGTATGACACAAACAAACTATTGGACTCAAACTTTTTTGGATTTCGTTAAAATTGATAAAAAATAATACACATTTTAACCCTCGAGGGCCTTCAACCATAGGCTAAGGGACAAGAGAGGATCAAAGACACAACTACAATAGTGACCAGAATTTGAAAATTGCAATGCTAACAATGGCTCCTATTGGGGATGAAGTCCTCCCTGTGAGGCTTTAAGGACCGTAGATTCAGTGCATTAAACTCTTAGGACTTTTGATATTCAGAAGCTAATGACTAGGACTGAATTTTATTGATTGAACTCAAGACTAACTCTATTTATAGACACAAATAACATTGGGCATGGAGTTTTAGTGAAACAACACTCCAGATATTTACAATGGAAAGACTGACTGACTCAACAAACTTTTTTTTTTGAGAAAATGACCATTGAATCAACCTCCAGTCAATTGATAATTATCTAAATGTTTGAGCAGAAAAGTGTTATTTTCCTAAACTTGAGAAATTTTGAATGGCCCAAAGCACAAGTTGTCAAAATTACCATGCTTTCCATGGTCTTCTCTTATTTCATCCCAGTGCAATACCAAATCATTTTATTGAAATACCTGTTGGTTTTCCCTTTCGTCAAAAACAACTTTTACCTTTTATTTGTATTTATGTGCGTTGTCCATCAAGGATTCTTGGATTTAATGAGCTTCTATAAGTTGTAGCATCCTTCTCTGAATGGTATTTGAACCATCAGTTTCATCTTGTAAAATATTCATCACAGGAAAGGCCAACTGTAATGGCATCACAACATCAATACCATAAACAAGTTGAACGGGAGAAACTCCAATTGATCTTTTGCGGCTCACCCTATCTGCCCAAAGAGCATGAACTAGTTGAGTTTCCCAATTTATTTTGTTTTATGGCATCATCTTCTTTATTATTGTTACCAGGATTTTGTTTGATGAATTAGCTAACCCATTACCTTGGGGGTAATAAGGTGTATAATGAGTCAAATCAATGTTATATTTCTGACAAAAAATGTTCTTCTTGGCAGATTTAAAAGCTATTGCATTGTCAGTCTCCAAATTTTGAGGGCAACCAAATCTAGACATAATATTTTCCAACATAAATTTAATTATTACCATGTCAGTGGCGTTTCTGGATGGAATGGCCTCAATCCACTTGGTGAAATAGTCTGTGGCTGTAAGAATCCACCTGTGCTGTCTTGATGATGGCGGATGAATCTCACCAATGAAGTCTAGCCCCCACTGTTGGAAAGGAGCATATGATGAAATAGGAATGAGAGGTAGTGGAAGCAGCTTCTGCTTACCAACAAAAATTTTACACTCAGTGAAAGCCTTGAATTTAGAAAAAACATCAGAGAAAAGAGTTGGCCAATAATAGCTTGCTCTTAGAATTTTATTTGCGGTAACTTTCCAGTATAAATTTCCACCACACACCCCTGCATGTATCTGTGACATAAGTATCTGTGGCCTAGCTTCATCTACACATCTCCACAAAAATCCTATAGGGTCTTTCCAATAAAGATGATTTTCGATTATGCAATACTTAACAACCTTCAGTTTAAAATCCCTTCTCTTTGATTTTTCAATTTTTGGAGGATAGCTGAAAAGTACACTATATCCTTATACCAGTTGGAATAAAACAGTTTAGGATAATCATATATACCTTCTTTATCTATTTCTTCAGCTACTTCCATGTTCATATTTATAGCTTTGCAATTTGATTCTGCCATAAAGCGGGCTAAGACCTGTCCCTTTATCAACTTAGTAGGTCTGATTTTAATGTCAAATTCCATAACCTTTGTTAACCAGGTTCCCCACCTTCCATCTATATCTGGCTGCAATAATACATCCTTGACAAAAATATTTGGCACAAAAGAAATGACTTTTGAATGTAGAACATAAACTCAAAAATACTTTAAAGCCTTCACCAATGCATATGCCCAATTTTCAATCAAGTAGTACTTTAACTAAACATCTATTAATGCACGACTGAAAAAATAAATAGGCTACTCCAAGCCTTCCTTGTTGTTTTGAAGTAAAACTATTGCGATAGTTTCCTCAGAAGCAACTGAAAAAGTCAGAAAATCCTTCTCAAAACAAGGGTTGATTAACACTAGGGCTTTAGTCAATCAGAAAATCCTTCTCAAAACAAGGGTTGATTAACACTGGGGCTTTAGTCAAGGCAGATTTGATTGCTATGAAATAATATTTTAATTTACATCACCATCTAAACACCACATATTTCTTCAACAAGACATTTATATGTTTGATTAGTTCTGCAAAGTTCAGAACAAAATGCAAATTTAATTCTACCCCAAAATGACTGTAACTCTTTCTTGTTTATTGGTAAACCAATTTTTTGTATAGCTTCAACTCTCCCTTTGTCAAGGCAAATACCATTTTCTATTACTATGTGCCCAATAGTTTCCCTTCTTGAAAAACAAAGCATGATTTCTTTGGGTTTAAGACAAAACAATTTTTTTTTCACTTATCAAACACTTGCAAAAATACTAACTAATTTACAGGAATTTAAACGAGTTATTTATTTTTGCAAAGTGTATTTTAACACTACACCTATTTATTGCGTCGAGAGGCACATTCTACAGCCCAGTATGACCCCGATGTGTAAGTATGTTGGAACCTAAAAAAAAACTATTTTTTTAAATATAATATGAATAATGTCGGCTTCAAAAATAACTTACATAACCATATAAATAAAAAATAAAAAATAAATTTAAAATATGAAGAGTTTTAAGAACACTCAAAAAAGAGATATGGTAAACAAATAAAAATATAAATAAAAGAACACTCAAAAAAGAGATATGGTAAACAAATAAAAATATAAATAAACTAGAGGTATGGTAAATAATTATAAATATAAATAAACTAGAGATATGGTAAATAAATAAAACCTATTTTATAATACTCCAACTTAAAAAGAAGTTTTATTTAGGTGAAACCTATGGGCCAAATACCATGGGACAAATTATTATTAATACCATGGGCCGAATACCATGGGCCAAATACCATATTTATAAAAGAGGTGTAAAAAGATAAGGTAAATAAATAAAAATATATCAAATATGAGTAGAAATCTACATCTAATTATATTTGAAGCCTATGGACCAAATACCATGGACCAAATTAATAATAATACCATGCAAAAAAAACATTATTAACCCTAACATTAATATTAAAATATTAATATTATTATTGTTATTATTATTACTAAATCTAATATTGATATTAATATTTTATAATATAAAAATTATTAATTCTAATAACTTTATATTAATACAATATTAAATTTGTTATATATATATATATATAAGCTATAGATATATATGGGAGGGAAGAACAAAGACATATGATAGAGGTGGAGAAATAGAGGGAGTGAGAAGGGAGAGATTGAGATAAAGTGAAGGAGAGGGGAGAGGAGGAATGAAGATAGAGAGAGGGAGAGGAGTGAGAGAGGTAGAGAAGGGTAAGAGTGGGAGAGGGAGACATAAATATGGAGGTGGGAGAGAGAGAGAAGGAGAGAGGGAGGGAGAAGGAGAAAGGATTGGAGGGGAGAGAGAGGGAGAGAGACAGGGGAAGAGAGAGGGAGGTAGGAGAGAAAGGGAGAGAGAGGAAGGATGAGAGGAAGATAGAGGGAGGGATAGAGAGACGAAGTTGAAGGGGGAGAGAAGAATAAAGACATAGAGATTGAGAAGTGGAGAGAGAGGGAGTGACAAGGGATATATGGAGAGAGAGTATATATTTTTAGGGTTGAGATAAATATACATAGAAGGAGTGATGGAGACAAGGGGGGAGAGAAAGAGAGAGAAGAATAAAGGGAGGGATATAGTAACATAGTTGGAGAGAGAGATAGAGTGATGGGGGAAGAGAGAGGGGGGGGGGAAGAGAGAGGGGGGGAGGTGATAAAGGGAGAGAGAGGAAGAGAGTGATGGGGGAATATAGAGTATTGTAGGAGAGAGAGAGAGAGAGTGAGAGAGAGTGATGGGGAAATATAGATTATTATAGGAGAGAGAGAGAGGGAGGTAGGAGAGAAAGGGAGAGAGAGTAAGGAAAATAGAGGGGACTTGAGAGATAAGAGGAGAGAGGGAGGGATAGAGAGATGGATTTGTAGGGGGAGAGAGGGAGGGATAGAGAGATGGAGCTGAATGGGGAGAGACATAGGGATAGAGAGATGAAGTTGGAGGGGGGGAGAGGGATGGATAGAGAGATGGAGTTGGAGGGGGGGAGAGGGATGGATAGAGAGATTGAGTTGGATGGGGAGATAGGGAGGGAAGAAGAAAGACATAGAGAGTAACAAGTGAAGAGAGTGAGGGAGTGACAAGGGAGAGATGGAGAGAGAGTGTGTATGTTTGGGGTGAGCTTAAGAGACAAAGAAGAAGAGATTGAGAAAATGGGGGAGAGAATGAGAGAGAGAGGAATATACTGACAAAGTTAGAAGGAGAAGAGAGAGAGAGAGAGAGAGAGAGAGAGAGAGAGAGGTGGGAGATAAAGGAAGAGAAAGAGTGGAGAGAGGTAGGGAAAGAGAGATGGGGATGCAGGGGGAGAGAGAGGGAGGTAAGAAGAAATACATAGAGAGTAAAAGTTGGATAGAGAGAGAGAGAGAGAGAGTGATAAGGAATATGGAGGGAGAACGAGAGAGGATAGCAGGAGGGAAGAGAGATAGAAGCAGTGGAGAGGGAGGGAAGGGGAAGATAGAGAGAGAGGGAGTGAGAGGAGGAAGGAGTGATAGATAGATAGATTGGACAAAGAGAGTGTATGTTTTGTGGTTGATATAGAGAGACAAAGGCATATAGAGATAGAGATATAAGGTGAAGAGAAATAAGATATAAATGGAGACATGGAGGGAGGGACAAGGAGATTGATAAATATGGAGTGAGTGTCTGTGTGTTTTTTGGGGTGAGATAAAGAGACAAAGAAGGAAATACGGAGGGACATATAGATATATATATGGAGGGGGGAGAGAGGGAAGAATATTTATTACAATAGATGCATTGATTTCAGTGTAGATGGTGATTTCTAATCCTATTTGATTGCTTGCACTAGATGTATTGATTTTAGTGTAGAGTTTGATTTCTAATGATATTTTATTACTTGCACTGGATGAATTTATTTCATGTAGATTATATATAATTCTATTTTATTTCTTACACTAAATGCATTGATTTCAGTGTAGATGGTGATTTCTAATACTATTTTATTACTTGCACTAGATGCATTAATTTCAATGTAGATGTTGATTTATAATTATATTTGGTTGCTTACACTATAGACATTTATTTATTTCAATATAAATTATTTTTAATCCTATTTTATTGCTTGCACTAAATGCATTGGTTTCAGTGTAGACAATGATTTCTAATCCTATTTGATGCTTGCACTAGATGCATTGATTTTAGTGTATAAGTTGGTTTCTAATCCTATTTTCTTACTTGCACTAGATGCATTGATTTGATTTTATATGTTTATTTCAAATCCTATTTGATTACTTGCATTAGATGCATTGATTTCTGTGTAGATGTTGTTTTCTAATCTTATTTGATTTCTTGCATTAGATGCAGTGATTTTAGTGTAAATGTTGATTTCTGATTTGATGTAATTGGATGTATGATGGTACATTAGTTTTAAAGTCATTGGATTAATAGTGTGCATTGATTTCAGTGTAAGCACAAAAAATTATTGACAATGTAGACAATTTTTTTGTTATAGTAATTAAACTTAATAATATTGGAGAGAAAGAGAGACAAGGTATGATGTTTACTACAACAGCTCGAGCTAAATATTTAAATGGTTTATGGTTTATGACTTATGATTTCTACTATATTTTTCATATAATCAATATGGAAAGATCACAAAATTAACGAGGGTGACAATAAGAATAGTAGAAGAAAATAGTTTGAGATTGATCACAATGAAGGCTATTTTTAATTGACTACATTCTTATTATTCACATTTTCTATCATTCAATATTATTACATATTACTACATTGTCACTGTGCATTCAAAAAAATTATTTCATCATTTTTTATCATTAAAGATATTTTACAATATTTATCATCTCAACAAACTAAGAAAATTTAAAATCTAAATGACTCGATAAATCTCAAACATATTTAGCATATTTAAAACTGTTATATTAATATTAGATGTATTTACATATTATTGATAAAATTAATCATATGTTCCTCATATTATCAATAGATTTTCCTTGGTCGCACACGACTGAAACTAGCCTAGATCCATCTTAACTACGGATCTATCAAACGCCGAGAGGGATCAAATCTCTCGAGGTGAAAACTTTTTCTCAAGTTTTGCACTCAAAAAAAAAAGTTTGCACCTCTAAAGATTTAATCCCTCTCAACACTTGATATATCCGTAGTTAAAATGGATCTAGGTTGATAATCATAGAGGAAAATTAAAGCCATGGGCCTTTTAAAGCCATCCTTATCAGTGGACCCTTTAAAGGAATCCTTCTCACTCGAGGTATTAGATCTTTCGAAAAGTGTTAAACTTTTGAGAACATGCTTGTCACTAGAGGTTATTAGAGCTTTTGTGGACATGCTTGTCACTGGAGATGCCAAAATCAAACATGTAGGGTTAATAACATGAATAATCTAACCAAAATCAAGTTTTCAGAGTTATTATGCTCTTTTTTTCATGCAAATCTCACAATATAATTTTGAAAACAAAATAATGAATTTTTAATGATTTAGAATACGTGTGTAAATAAATATCTATATATTTCATGAATTTTTAATGATTTAGAATATTTTTTTAAATAAATATCTATATATTTCGTGCTTGAAAAGCATTTAGCTTCCAGTTAATGGTATTATTTTTTTTAAACAGAAAAAAATCACTATTTTTATTATAAAAACAAAAGAGAGTTACATATTTCATATTTTTATGGATTTCCCAAAAATCTGATACATTAGAAATGAATAGTCTAACAAAAAATATCATGATAAAAAATACAAGATTTTGCTTTATTAATGAAACTAGGTAGCTCTCTCACATGAGAGACTTCACTTGGAGATTGTTGTGAGAGACTCCACCTAGAAACTGTCACTGGAGAACGCTCTACCTCAATCATATTATAACCATGAATATATAGAGACTTTCACTAGAGAACGCTCTACCTCAATCATATTATAACCATGAATATATAGCCTTCACTTATATAAGGAAGTTAGAACAACTTACCTAAAGAATAAGAACTAATTCATAATCTAAAGTTCTGGTGAACAAACTCTCTCTTAAATTGCATTCCCCATTATCTTCAACAAAAAAACTAACAGAAAAAATATCCATCATAACTAATTTTGCATCATCTCCTGATCTTGATCTTTCTCTGACACCTAATATCATTCTTCATCCTTTCATATTGGACTGGCATCATCTCCTGATCTTGATCTTGCTCTGAAACCTAATATCATTCATCATCCTTTCATATTGGACTGGCATCATCTCCTAACCTTGATATTACTCTGACACCTAATATCATTCTTAATCCTTTCATATTGGACTGTAACTAATTACTAAAACAACTTCCAAAATACTTGAAATAATAATAATGATATAAATTTACCAAATACAGAACCTGCTCCAACTAATGGGTATTATCTACATCGTCAAAAATTCTAAGACAATAACAAGAGAGATTTCGTTTCAATATCCCTAAAGCTCAGGCGGGTCTCTCAATTTCGATATGTCCAACGAGTTACTCTGCAAATAATTCCCACTCAGTTTACCCTAACCACAAATAGAATGGAGGCTTCATTTTGATATGATCTCTTAGGGTTGTAGAATCCTTTGGCCATATTCGGAATTAACTCGTCTTCATTCATGAAAATTAATTCAGAGAGAAAAATGTTGGAATTTCTGATAATTCCAAAACAAAGACTGAGAAAATAATACTCTCCTTTAAACACAGAGAATAAAGAAAATTGCTCTCTGATAGACAGATATTGACACAAATTGGTTCTATTTCATTAACTGAAAAAACTATTACAAAATTTGATCTTCCTCTATCGGAGGGATTACACTAGACTGCTTCAGAACGCAGTGCTCAAAAACTCTCTCTGTCTCTCTTACAAAAAAAATGCACACTCACTGTGCTTTTCAAAACTCTGCCTTCGGGCTCACACACAGTCAACAACTAAACAATACACAAACTCCTATATTCTTAGCCTTTGGGCTTTTTCATTGCCTATATATATATATATATATATATATATATATATATATGTGTGGCGCAGCACATTTAAATTAACATACAACTACAAAATAAATAAAAACCATGTATAGGCCTTCTGGGCCCACATTACAATGACGCCGCTTTGCAGAGGCACTCCACCGCTACGTCATCAAAAATATGGTGTGCTACCATAGTGAACGATAGCCATTGATCTCCGGTCAACGTGCGATGGCGGGGTCAACTGCAGAGGCACCCCCTCTGGTTAAACTCCGTGCTATTTGTGCTCCCGCAAACCGTTGATCTCATATCGACGTTTGTCACGTTGCCAACATGCGTGATCATTAACCTACTTGCCGACTTCAAACAAATAAAAACAAATTGTAATGGAAATTCGCGTTACAAAACGTTGTGACATCACTAAGGCTAAACTCCAAGAAAACGCCATTTGATTGGTCGATCATTGGGGCCCGCGGATTCCAAACTTATTATATGCTGGATTTAAGGAAATCTCCGCGTAACACTTTGGCTCCGTGACGTCATGGCCATTTGTTATGCAAAAATTTAGACTGCAGTTGATAAAAGGTTTTCAGGTCCGGATTTTGGGTCTTGCTGACTTGACTCCATTTTTGCGCGATAAAGCATGATTGGTCGACTGTGGACCATACTCCGCTGTGCTGGCAGATGGGGTCCACTTCCAATGTGGCCCTATTCAAAATTTTAAAACACTGGCGCGTAAAAAAAAACTTTGTTTCCCATAAACTGTAAGGGCTTTAAAGCCCGAATGAACCATTCATAAAAATGGAAAGCGACTGTTGTTAGAAATCATAAAAACAAAATTAGAAAGTAGCTGTTGCAGAGCAGTAAATTACTCCTGCACGGCCTTTCCTACAGGTGTACCTTTCTGCAGTTGAAATTAACATTTCAACACTCCCCTTAAGTTTAACTGCTGGGTTATCTGTCATACCCATGCATTTCCTCAAATATTCAAAACTTTTCTACCCCAATGGCTTTGTCAGTATATCTACAAATTTCTCTTGAGTTCTGCAATGTTTTAAAATAATTTCTCCATTGCACTAGCTCCCTGATGTAGTGAAACTTAGCATCTATGTGCTTTGTTATTTTGTAAAACACAAAATTCTTTGATAATGCTATGGCTGAGCTATTGTCACAATAAATCATTGTGTCTTTTACCTGTTCTTGACATAAAATCCTCAACATTCTTCTCATCCACACTACTTGACATGCTGTTGCTGTAGCTGCCACATACTCTACCTCTGTTGTAGACAATGCTACAATAAGCTGTTTTTTAGAAGCCCATGAAATAGCTCCTAAACCCATATGAAAAACATAACTAGATGTACTTTTCTGGTCATCTACACTTCCATCCCAATCACTTTCTGTGTATCCAATCAACTCAGAATTTTCTAAAGTAGTATACAAAATATCATACCTTTTAGTTCCTTTCACATACCTCAGAATTCTTTTTGCTGCCTGCCAATGTGCTTCTTTTGGCCTCTCCATAAATCTGGAAATCAAACTAACAGCATGCATAATATCAGGCCTAGTTGCAGTCAAATACATGAGGCTGCCAACTATGCTCTTGTACAAACTAGGATCAAAATCCTTGTTGTTGTCCTCTTTGCTGAGTTTCAATCCCATTACTGTGGGTGTAATTGCTGCCTTGCAATCCTGCATGTTAAATCTTTCCAAAACTTCATTTACATATTTAGCTTGAGATATGAATATTTTATTTTCATTTTGCTCTACTTCTATTCCTAAGAAGTATTTCAGCAAACCCATATCAGTCATTTCAAATTCATCCTTCATGACCTTTTTAAAATTTTCAATGAGATAATCATCATTACCTGTGAAGATCGCATCATCAACATATAAAACAACAATTAGCATCTTACCATCTTTCTCCTTGATATATAATGCGGGTTCTCCTTCACACTTTTCAAACCCATTTTCCAGTAGATATGAATCTATCCTACTGTACCATGCTCTTGGTGCTTGTTTCAGCCCATAAAGAGCTTTCTTCAATCTGCACACTTTGTGCTCTTGACCCTTTTTCTCATAGCCTAGAGGTTGTTCAACATAAACCTCTTCCATTGAAACTCCATTTAGGAATGCTGATTTTACATCCATTTGGTAAACATTCCATTTGTTTTGTGCTGCTATGGACAACATTGCTCTCATTGTTTCCATTCTTGCAACTGGTGCAAATGTTTCCTCATAATCTCTTCCATGTTGCTGCTTATATCCTTTGAAAACAAGTCTGGCCTTATGCCTTTCAATCTTACCTTCAGCATTGCTTTTGGTCTTGTAGACTCATTTTACTCCAATGACTTCCTTACCTTTTGGGAGTTCAACTAGTTCCCATGTCTTATTTCTCTCTATGGCATTAATTTATTCATCCATAGCATCTATCAATTTCTTATCTTTTATAGCTTCTTCAAAATGAATAGGATCATCAACATGACAATATAAAGCAAATAAAGAGTTCATACCTTCATTTTCTGCCTCTTGCTCATAAATATCATTCAAATTTCTGAATCTTGTTCCTCTTTCATTTGGTGTACATGTGCTTGAAGAAGCACTCAAATCTTCTCCTTGTGTTGTGCTTGGAGAAGCACTCTCATTTCTTCTCAAGGGTGTTCTTACTCCAACTTGTGGTGTCCCTTGTTGTCCTTGTGTTGGTGGAGGTAGTGGTGCTAATGATGGATGTATTTTAGCCATATCATCCTCATTTTCATCATGAGACAAACAACTCTTTACATTGACTGTTTTCCCAATGCTTCCATCCCAAGCTTCTTCTTCAATAAATTGAACATCTCTGCTCACAATAAATTTCTTGGTGGATGGGTTATACAAGCTATAAGCTTTGGATTCCTCACTGTATCCAATAAAAATACACTTCTCCCCCTTGCTGTCCAACTTCTTCCTTAGCTGATCTGGAATGTATGCATAAGCCACACAACCAAAAACTTTCATGTGAGTGACACCTTGTTTTATCCCACTCCATGTTTCTTCCAAAACTCTATTCATCACTGCTTTTGTTGGGCATCTATTTAGTACATATGCTGCACAATGTACAGCTTCAGCCCAATAATCATTTGGCAAATATTTTTCCTTCAGCATACTCCTTACCATATCTATGATGGTCCTATTTTTCCTTTCAGCAACTCCATTTTGCTGCGGTGTGTACCTTGTTGTAAATTGCTTGTTTATGCCATTTTCTCTGCAAAAATGCAGAAATTATTTTGAGATATACTCACCTCCTCTATCAATCCTTAAAACTTTAATGTGCTACCCACTTTGGTTTTCAACAAGTGCCTTAAAGTGGCAGAATTTTTCAAACACTTCACTTTTGCCTTTCAAGAAATAAACCCAAGTTTTTCTTGTGTATTCATCAATAAAAGTTAGCACATAATGGCTTCTTGCAAGTGATGGTGTTTTCATTGGTCCACATAAATCTGAATGGACAATTTCTAAGGGTGCCTTTGCCCTTATGCTTTTTCCTGATGGAAAATTTTCTCTGTGTTGTTTACCCAAGATACAACCTTCACATAAGTTGTCTGGTTTCTCAATCAATGGTAATCCTCTTACCATTCCTTTCCTATGTAACAAATTAAGACCTCCAAATTTGAGATATCCAAATCTCAAATGCCATAACAAGTTTTCATCCTTTTCTTCTCTTTGGAAAGTCTCTTGTGTCACTGTTGCCATTTCTTCTCCTTTCTTCAAATCTGCCCTCATCCTGAGAGGGAACATTCTGTTCCTTGTCATCCTTACTTCAGCAATACATTGTTTTCTTGGTGGTTTATCCATAATGGTGCGTACATCATCTTCAAATAAAACATTGTAGCCCTTTTGAATGAGCTGTCCAATGCTTAACAAATTACATTTCATACCTGGTACATAATATACATCAGATATGCTCTTCTTTTCTCCTTTCTTTGTCAAGACATCTACTACGTCTTTTCTTGTGACAAAAACCTTACTGTTTGTTCCCAATGTGACTTGAGACTTCACATTTTCATCTAACATAGAAAACATAGCAATGTTTCATGTCATATGGTTGCTACATCTTGAATCTAGAAACCATAAATATTCACTCTTTTCCTCAACCATATTACATGCTAAAAACAATTTATCAGTGTTGATATTTTCTTTAGTAAACTTGGCACTGAGTCTATTACCCATGTCATTCTGCTTCTTCCTACATTCATTGGCATAATGCCCATATTTTTTGCAATAATGACACTGGACATTGGATTTTTCATACCTTTGTCCATGAGCATGTTGTTGTCCACCTTGTTGGCTACTGCTTTGGCCTTGGTTCTGATTTTGATTGTTGCCTCTTCCTTTAGTATTTTCAGGGTTGTTTCTTCCTCCTCTGTTTTGGCTTCTGCCTCTACCTTTTCCTCTATTGTTTCCTCTGTCTTGACCTCTTCCTCTTCCAAAGGACATTTGGATCTTGAAGGCATGCTCCAAAGATGAGTTTTCATTTCTACCCAATCTTTGTTCATCTGTCATCAGTGATGCATGAAGCTCATCAATTGAAAAATTTGAGAGATCCTTTGTCTCTTCTATGGTTGTGAATATAACATCAAACCTTGAGGGTAAGCTCCTCAAAAATTTCTCCACTATCCTTATTTCTTCAAGTGTTTCTCCATGAGATCTTATCTGTGTGACCATCCCAATCACATGTGAAGAATGAGTCTATGTTATTAGACTCTTTCATGCAGAGAGTCTCAAAATATCTCCTCAGCAATTGTAGCTTTGCTGTCTTCACCTTCTCCATACCTTGATAGGTTGTTTGGAGGGTATCCCATGCATATTTGGATTTCTTAGCTGCTGCTATCCTTGGAAACACACTTTCATGTACTGCTTGATAGAGATAGAAGAGGGCTTTTGAGTCCTTCTTCCTATTTCTCTTCAACAAATCCTTCTCTGTCTATGTCAAGGCATTAAACTCTTGTTCATCTACTAGTTCTTCAAAACCATTTTCAACAAAATCCCATAAGTCTTGAGAGGAAAATAGGGCTCTCATGGTGATTTCCCAATAAGCATAGTTCTTCCCATTGAACTGTGGGAGTTGAGCATTTCCAATACTCATGCGTGTGTTGGCTCCTGCCATGGCTAGCACTCTAAACTATGATTTAAATCTTGACTGTGATTTTTAAATAAACTGATTGTCTTCAAACAGTAACACAAACTCTGTTTTGAGAAATACCTTGGATTTTAGTTGAACCTTCACACTGCTGGAGAAACTGCTGCAACAAAAAATCCTTCCTTCAGCTTCTTTGACACCTTCAAAGATCCTGGACTAGCTCTGATACCATTCTGGAATTTCTAATAATTCCAGAACAAAGACTGAGAGAATAATACTCTCATTTAAACACAGAGAATAAAGAAAATCGCTCTCTGATAGACAAAGATTGACACAAACTGGTTCTATTTCATTAACTGAAAAAACTATGAAAAAATTTGATCTTCCTCTATTAGAGGGATTACACTAGACTGCTTCAGAACACAGTGCTCAAAAACTCTCTCTGTCTCTCTTACAGAAAATGCACTCACTGTGCTTTTCAAAACTCTGCCTTCGGGCTCACACACAGTCAACAACTAAACAATACATAGACTCCTATATTCTTAGCCTTCGTGCTTTTTCATTGCTTATATATATATATGTGTGTGTGTGTGTGTGTGTGTGTGTGGCGCATCACATTTAAATTAACATACGACTACAAAATAAATAAAAACCGTGTATAGGCCTTCCAGGCCCACATTACAATGGCGCGGCTTTGCGGAGGCACTCCACCGCTACGTCGTCAAACATATGGTGTGCTACCGCAGTGAACGATATCCGTTGATCTCTGGTCAATGCGTGATGGCAGGGTCAACTGCAGAGGCACCCCCTCCGGTTAAACTCCATGCTATTTTTGCTCCCGCAAACAGTTGATCTTAGATCAACATTTGTCGCGCTGCCAACATGTGCGATCATTAACCTACTTGCCGACTTCAAACAAATAAAAACAAATTGCAATGGAAATTCGCGTTACAAAATGTTGTGACGTCACCAAAACTCCACGCAAACGCCATTTGATTGGTCGATTTCTGGGGCCCGCGGATTCCAAACTTATTATATGCCAGATTTAAGGAAATCTTCACGTAACACTTTGGCTCCGTGACGTCATGGCCATTTGTTACGTGAAAACTTTAGACTGCAATTGATAAAAGGTTTTCGGGTTCGGATTTTGGGTCTTGCTGACTCGACTCCATTTCTGCGCGATAAAGCGCGATTGGTCGAATGTGGACCATACTCTGTTGTGCTGGTAGATGGGGTCCACTTCCAACGTGGCCCTATTCAAAAGTTTAAAACACTGGCGCGTAAAACAAAACTTTGTTTCCAATAAACTGTAAGGGTTTTAAAGCCTAAATGAACCATTCATCAAAATGGAAAGCGATTGTTGTTAGAAATCATAAAAACAAAATTAGAAAGCGGCTGCTGCAGAGCAGTAAATTACTCTTGCACGGCCTCTGCTGCAGGTGTACCTGGCTGCAGTTGAAATTAACATTTCAACAAAAAAACAGGTAATCAGATACAGCCTACATCAATTATGATGACCCTATTGGTCCAACAAATCAAATTGAAAACTAGCACAGATTGAGATAGTCGGAGATCCTTAGCCACTACAAGCCTCCAGCTAAAAAACTCATATGTCCGCAAAAAGAGAAAGAGTGTTTCTCCAATTCTGAACACTATTGAGCTTCTTTCACTAGTTTGAGAGTCGAATGTTGTTCCCTGTTGGCGGTTGCCCAGGACTTGAGCATATGCTCCTTCTTTCAATCATCCACTGGAGATCGGAAGGCTCAACTTTGCAAACACTAGAAAAATGGCAGCCTGTTGACGGGAAAATTTGTCTGGCCAACAGTAGGGGATCTCCCTGGTAGAAAGTCCCAATTAGACCTTAAACCGTTTGGAGTAGGGATCCCGTCCGGGGTGTGGGTCCAGCTACCACTTAAGATGACTTCCCTTCGGTCTCAAAAGAACCGGTTTGAACCTGTGGACATACACTCATTCACATGATACAGAATACAAGATTAATGTGTTAAACACGAATCAAACACTATGCGTAGCAAGATTATAGATAAAGCACGTACACCTCAAGAGATGTCATTAGCAACACAACTTTTGTGGGGTAATGCTTGTACGGTAGTCAGATCACAAAAGAAATAGTTCTTTATGATAAGATACCTCTCCACTTCCTGAAAGATGAAACGAAATGCTAACAATATAGTTCATTAACATTCATTAATAGAACAGATAATAAAATGAACATCATTGATACAACACGGATAGCCATGACGCATAAACGATGACATGAATAGTGCAGCTTCTTTAACCATAGGATATTCTGAAACTGTACAAGAAATACGCAAAGTGTTCATACAGCAAAACACATCATAACCATAGGGTATTTTAACAAGACTCTATATTCACATGCTCAAGTGTAGAATCTTTCAATACAATTGCATGTAGCTCTTGAGTTTTTCCAAAAAAGAAAAGCCCTTTTACAATGTCCCGTAGGAGTATTTATAATGCCAAAATTGTCCGTTGGGTTTCCTTGACTGTTCGCCTTCTTGACCTTTGGGTTACCTTGCGACCCACTCCTTCTGTGACCTGGGCAGGTGATGCGACTTGCGACCTAGGTAGGAGATGCGACCTGCGACCTATCCTGTTGGTGCGACTTGCGACCTGGTTCTACTTGCTGCTGCCGGGACGCGAAATGTTAATGTCAGGGATGTCAACCTGTTGATCTCTGAGGAAATCCTGCCATGCCTGGTGTTTTGCCGCTATGGGGGACACCAGAGGTACCTCCTCCTTCAACCTATGCACACATTCCAAAGCGTTTGGTACTAAGGTCTCCCTTTTCTGTCCGATCTGATTTGAAAGCGACGCAAGCTTGGTATAAATCCGCGTTGGAGCGGCGATGAATTGACTAAGATGCTCTTGAGATGCGGAGGGCTCTGGATCAGCTGCGGCCTGCTTGATAGGTTGCAAGAACGATTGAATGTCCTGGTTTACTTGTTCCCAGGTTTTCTCCTCTTCTAATGCCCCAAGCGATGGGATGTGATGCAGCGTATGCATTGAGTCGATACCACTAATCAGGTGGTCGTACGAGGACATCACTTTGTCCAGGTCTTTAGATAATTTGTCTCCAGATTGCATCGCCATGCGGAGTTGAACTTTTGCATCCTGCGTGTGGATCCAGTCCCTCTTAGGCAAATTTTCAGGTGCCTGAGGGTACTGTATTGTCCAACCCATCATCCTGTCCAAAGCCTGTGAAGCCTCTTTGAGCTGATCTTGTCTTTTCCTGGTTTCCATTCGTGCTCTTGCCAGGGGAGCGACTGTTTGTTTGATGGTGAACATTTCACCATATACCTGTCTCATAGTCATTTCCAACACCTCACACTCCTTGAAAATGGCAAGCGAGACTTCATTTGTTGGTAGAGCTTGGTTTCGAAGTTGCTGGACTTCTGCTTGCAATTCTTCTTTCTCCTGCTCTGCTATCTTTTCGCGTTGCTCAGCTGCGTGCAGTTTGTTTTGTAGAGATACTATTTCTCTACTCATCCGGGTTACATTCTCTTCCGTAGCCGCAGCGAAGGCAGTACCTGCTGATGCTATCATTACCGGATTAGTCCTGGTATCCAAAACTATATCCTTTCCTGTTGACACTGCGGATGATGCAGAGGGACTTTGTGCCAACGACCTCCTCTTCTCTTGACGGATTTTGAACGAAAACTGATCAAATGTGAGTCTGGTCAAGTCGAACACATCTTCTTCCTGTCTCTGGGGTGATCTAACATCAGAGAGTTTTGTACGGCCCTGAGGTATGTCGAGAGGAGTTAACTCAAGATCGTCCAGCATGTCATCCTCTCTTTCCTCTGTGTTCTTCTCCTCTTCTTCCTTCCTCCGCCGTTCAGCTTCTGCTGCTGCTTCTATTTCGGCCCTCTTCTTCTGTTCAGCTGCAGCAGCCTGCTCGGCTTTCTTTTGGCGTTCAACCTCTGCCTTGTCCAGCTCTGCCTTAAGCGCCTGTTCCGATGCAGCTTGTGCCTCTTTGTCTTCTTTTTCTTTCCTGGCCTCTTTGGCCATCTTCTTCTTTTGTGTTGCTGTTGCACTCTTTTGGCGCGCCTCCTCATCTTCTTTTAGCTTTTTCTCCCTTTCTTGCTGGGCTTTTGCCTCTGCTTCCTTTTGTTTGATGGATGGAGTTGGCCCTGTGTTGATTCGAGATTTCTTGAGTATAGATGAAGAGGCACCTCCTAACTGACGCCTTCTGTCTTCTAAGTTCTGATCATCTGAGTCTTCCTGGACCACGGCAATTTCCGGAGCGAGTTGTCTTTCAGCATTATACCAGTTCCTTCTCTCATCTTCCGTCGGGCGCTCAAGGTGCTGATAAGTCCACCTGAAATTGGCCTTCCGGCAATGTTCAGGAACTATCCTCTCTGGGTCGTATGTTCTGTTTTCAAGCGCCCCAAAGTGATAACCTCTCATTGCTTCTGCTTCTGCTATTACTTCCTTGAAGTCTTTAACTGTGAATGCACCAATGGTGAGGGGTAACGTGGGCCATGGCTTCTTTTCTCCTCTAGACAAGATGTTGGAGAATCCGTGTGACATTTGAAAACATACTTCCTGGATAAGCATTTTGTCTGTCACGAAGTGAGGCATAGCATGTGGCGCCTTGTAAGTTCCAAAAACTCGGATGAAGGTGTATCCTGGGAAAGGGAACTAGTGTCCCACTTTAACTAGCGTTTCCTTGGCCCGCCATGACATGCAAGGGGCGTCTTGGCCAAATAAATGTCTGTACAGAGAGGGGATAAATATTTGGGAAATATGATCTATATCCTGCTTGTATTTGGACTCCCAAAATACCTTGAGTTGCAGATGAATTGCGCGTGATTGCTCGGGGTCCCAGTTGTGCGGCCATCCATCAAACTCTACTCGGGCGCAGACAGCGTCTAGTAGGTAAGAGGCCATGTAAAATTCTGCGGGCATTCCTTCATCTGAGGCCAATGCCGAGTTCAAGTTGGTCTGCATCGACGTCATCAGTATGCCGGCCCAGTTGAAACGAGTGCCCTGTGTTATCACATACTCCATGATAGTAGCCCAACTGCCGCTGAAGGTGGAGCAATCTGGGCGCCCGTAAAGTCTGCAAAGCATGGCGGCAACCAATTTGTAAACCTTCTTCAGGCTCGCCACTGGGTACTCTTGGTCTTTCTTGACCTTGAACTTCTCGGGCTCCTCCCACCATTGCCTAATAGTATCAACTACTGGAACGGCATGAGTAACGGCCCATTCTGGAGAGAAATGCTCGTTTGGGCGAGGCAGTGAGTAATAAAGGTGTGCATCTGCGCCTACCAGCATAGCGAAAGCTCTACCTTGGTAATCCCTGATCACAAACTTCTCGGGGTCTGTCTTTTGTATGATCCAGTCTATGATCTCTGGACAAGGGAATATGGCTGGGTGCGCCCCTGCCAGATGTAGTTTAGACCTCTTTGCCGCCAAGTATACTTCCCGGTCTGGGAGATCTTCTGGAAATTCTTCTTCCGGTGTGGAGAACTCATGATAAATCTGGTACCATCTCATGCTGTCATCTTTTGAAAAAGTACATAGTGTATCTCGGAATATTGGGGGTGGGGACACCACCTCCAACTCATCAATCTCTTCCACTTTTTTCTTGTCCTTCCTCCGAGATAGCGGGGGCGCCATGTCACTAGAATCTGAGAGCACAGGTATGCACTCTATGTCGTCTTGAGTTTCACCTGTCAAATTCAGAAAGGAGTCCCACGATAAGAACGTCATGGTGATAAAAACCAGTTACAATTTAGTGATGAAATCTAGCTGCGTTGATGCAAAACTGGACTGCTGAGTCGTTGGGTCGCGGATCTCACAAACAGGGCCCGGGCGCGACCTTGCGACCTTGCGACCTGGGGTCGCTGGGTCGCTAGGTCGCTAGGTCGCAGATCTCCGGAAAATGGGAAAACGTAACCTAGCGACCTGGCGACTAGGTCGCTGGGTCTCAGGGTCGCAAATCCCAAAAAATGGAGAAAATGCGACTCTGCGACCTCGCGACTAGGTCGTTGGGTCGCAGGTCACAGACTGGCTTGCCGGGGGGTTTGCGCGCGCGGCCTTGAACTCTTTTGCCCCCCCTTCTCTTGGGAATTTACAAGATTTCTGGGCCCAGGGGGAGCTGTGGCATGATTTCAAAGGCAAAGGGATGATGCCATGGGGTGAAACAACAAACAGTGAGGTTTTGGGCAATTCATGCAACATATAATTTACAAAAACCTCAGAAAACATTAAAGCTCGACCAAAAGACAATTTAAAGGCTAAAGGGGAGATGGGTTTAGTAAGAAAATCATTAAAACGGAAACAGCAGGAAGAAATGGCAACTTACCCGGGAAAAATTCGTCAGTTGAGCTATCAGAGGCGTTTTCCTTACAAATCGCTGAATGTAAAAAATGCGACCTGCGACCTCCCTTTTATAGAAAGTCGCACGTGCGAGCAATTAATGCAGGTCGCTGGATCGCAGATTTGTCAAACTTTGAGTTTTTCGACCTGGCGACCTTGCGACCTGGCGACCTGGGGTCGCTGGGTCGCAAGGTCGCTAAGTCGCGATTTTCTGAAAATGACAAAATTGCGACCTGGCGACCTGGCGACCTGGCGACCCGAGGTCGCTAGGTCGCAAGGTCGCATTTGTCATCAGTTTAGGGGATCTGCGACCTGGCGACCTGGCGACCTGAGGTCGCGGGGTCGCTAGGTCGCTAGGTCGCAGTTTTCATGAATTGTTTACTTTTGCGACTTAGTGACTTAGCAATTTCTCTTTGTTTTTACGGGGCTCCGAAAATTTTGAAATGGTGGTCAAAATTTTGGAGGGTGTTGTAGAGACTGCAACAAATGGCGATTCACTGGACGAACTCAGAGTCTCTGCTGATGGTTGGTCTTTGCGGGGGGAGGGAGGGGCTTATGCTAACTGTCCTCTTTTACCTTGTGGTTGCCATTTCCTAGCCTTCGGCATCTAGCTGGGTTGCTCAACCTGTTGGTCTGGTTGGGCGCCATTCAAACAAATTCTTTCTTCAGGTCTCTGGACTGGAAGGGTTGGAGAACTCCAGGCGGCCACAGGGTCTGGTACGATTATTTTGTCCTCATCGTGTTGCTCCGCTGCCAGCGAACCTCTCGGTCCCGGCGGAGTCACTGCCTAGGAATCATGAACGTTGCTCCGCTGCCAGCGAGCCTGGTCAGTACCCCGGCGGAGTCGTTACATCACCTCTCTGCGCAGGAAGCCTTTCTCAATCCTTTACCCTTATTTGTGTGCTATTGCACTTATTTTGAATGTTCCTGAGGCACTTATTTAGATGTGCTTATGGCACTTATTTGAAATGGCAATTTAGCCTGGGCGGATGAGAGATCCCGACTTATTTTGCTTGCAGAGAGGTTGTTCCTGGTCTGGTATGAGGACTTTGGTTTTTCCCAGACGCCCTATTATAGCATAGAGTATCTCTCTTCCCTTCTGGTCCGGTTACCATTTACACTGCATTTTCTTTTGTGGACACCCTCTCAGACCGGCGAGGTAAGTTCTCCTGTCTGATGACTTGTGCTTGGTAATGTGCTACCTCTAGGTGTGGAGGGCAAACAAACTTTCGCCGCCTTTGAGTTTATCGGGAAAGGCTTTCCATCAGCGGAGAACCTGCTGCAGTATGCCAATCTGCGTAGCTCTAACAAATCCTTCCTTAGGTTTTTATTCCATTTTATTTATATATATATATATATTTATTTATTTATTTATTTTTATTTTTATTTTTTATTTTTATTTTTTATTTTTTATTTATTTTTTTTTAACAAATAAAAGACAAGGAACTATGGTACAAAACCAGACAGCCCTCGAAGGGCTGTTAAGTGAAATAGTGTTTGAGGTCATGCCCGTTTACCGGGAGGACCTCGACTCGTCCATCAAGGGTTTGTAATCTGAATGTGTGTGATCCTATCTTTTCATTAATTTGGAACGGGCCTGTCCAAAGTGCTTGGAACTTAGCATGCTTCCCTTTTTCCTCATGGGCTTTATCCCACTTAAGGACCAGGTCTCCTACTTCAAAAATTTTATTTCCCGCGGAATTTTTATCAAACCATCTTTTGATTCGGCTCTGATGGATGGCAAACTTTTCCCGGGTCTTTTGCCTTTCTTCCTCCAATTTCAGCAAGGTGTCGATTCGGTTCTGCAAGGTGGGACACGGGGTGCCATGACATTCTTGGGACAGCTGGAGGGCCGGGAGAGATAGATGAGAAGGTAGAACGGCTTCTTTTCCATATACGAGGAAAAATGGGGAGGTGCCTAAAGAGGACTTGGGAGTAATACGGTCAGCCCACAGTGCATTGTGAAGGGCATTGTGCCAGTTGCGCTGGTGGGATAGAAGGGTCTTCTTAATAATCCGGATGAGGTTCTTGTTAGTGGACTCAGCTAATCCATTTCCCTGGGGATAGTAGTTTGCAGAATGTTTCAAAATAATTCCATTTTCCAGCGCAAAATCATATAACTTAAAAGATAAGAAATAAGTCGCATTATCAAAAACTAAAGAAGCCGGAACGCCAAACCTGGTCATGATGGAATGCGTGAGGAATTCTATTACCTCTTGATCGTTGATTCGGCGTAACGGTGTTGCCTCGACCCACCTAGTGAAGTAATCAGTGGCCGTAAGGATATACCGATGTTGTTTAGAAGAGTGAGGTATGATTTCCCCAATTACATCCAAACCCCATTGTTGGAAAGGTTCCTCTACTGCTACTGAGAGTAGTGGTGCGGCTGGCCGTGCTTCTCGGTTGGTGAACTTCTGGCACTGAATACATTTCCTCACATACGCATGCGCGTCTCTGAAAAGAGTAGGCCAATAATATCCGGCACGCATTATCTTATGGGCTGTGGTATCTCCGGCAAAATGACCTCCAGCTGGTCCGTCATGCAACTCAGTTAAGATTTTCTGTGCTTCGTCAGTTTCCAAGCAGCGTAACAGGACCCCATCGTGGTGTTTCTTGAACAACTTACCTTGGATCAGTTGGTGAGATGCGGCTTTTAGTCTTATTGCGCGTTTCTGTCGGGCAGTAAGAGCAGGGTCCATCGTGCCTTGGGCCAGATATCTCGAAATGTCAGAATACCCAGAAAGGCTATTTTGCTGGGGCACATGGTCGCTCTGATACATGTCGATCTCTTGTTCCCAACATTCCTCCTCAATCTCACGAGCACTTGCAGCTTCTGCGGCCATTTGACATAAACCCTGTCCTTTAACGGTATGTGCTGGTCTAAACTCTAAATCGTATTCTTGTAAACATGCCATCCAGTTGCCTCGCCTTTCGCCTAGTTCTTGCTGTATGAAAAGTGAGCGGACTGCTGGGTGCGGTACAAAAACCGTGACGTGATTTTTCAAGATATAGGGCCTAAAATGTTTTATGGCCTTGTAAACCGCATAGGCTTGCTTGTCAATTTCCGGATAGTTTAATTCAGCTCCCTGTAGACCGGTGCTCATAAAAGAAATGGGCCGTTCATCGTTGTTATTATCTTTCTGCGTGAGGACGGCTGCAAGCGAGGAGTCTGAAGCGAAAGTGTATAGGATGAAACCTTTATCAAAATCTGGACTTTGGAGGGAAGGAGTTTCAGCTATAGCCTTTTTGATCTTATTGAAGGCCTCTTTCTCTGGGGGATTCCATTGGAATACAACATTCTTTTTAATCATTCCCTGCAGTGGTCTGACTATCTGCGCGAAATCTGAAATGAATTTACGGACAAAATTAATCTTCCCCAGGAAGGATTGCATCGCTTTCTTGTTGCTTGGGGGAAGAATCTGAGCGATGGCTTTAGCCCGTTCCGGATCAACTATAATGCCCTGTTTAGTGATAATGTGGCCTAGCAAGTTTCCTTCTGCCACAGCGAAAACACTCTTTTTAGGATTGAGCGATATTCCATACCTCCTGCACCTCTCGAAGATTTGCTTGAGGTGGCGTAAATGATCTCCCCTGCGTTTTGAAAATACAGTAACATCGTCCAAATAAACCACCACGCTCTGCCCTATTAAACCGCGGAAGGCTATGTCCATGGCTCGTTGGAAAGTTTCCCCTGCATTGATCAAGCCAAAGGGCATGCGTCTGAAAGCGAAGGTTCCCCATTTTGTCCGGAATGTGGTTTTCAGTCTGTCTGGTTCAGCTACCAGCACCTGGTTATAGCCGGAGAAACCATCCAATAGGGAGAACATCTCAGATCCAGACACAGCTTGTAATATCTGTTCCATGGGGGGCACCGGGTAGTTGTCTTTGTTTGAGGACCGATTCAGATTGCGGAAATCTACACACAAGCGGATCTCACCAGACTTCTTTCGCACAGGTACCAGATTCGACACCCACGTGGAGTGACGAACTTTTAAAATAATGCGCGCATCTAAAAGTTTCTTAAGTTCTTTTAGAATCATTGGCTCCAAAGCTGGATGCACTTTTCTGAGTTTCTGTTGGAAGGGTTTAACGCCTTCCCTCATGGGTATTACATGCTGAATAATACGAGTATCGTATGTACGTAGATCCTCATATGTCCAGGCAAATACATCACGATACTTCCGGAATAACTGGGTGAAAGCCCGTGTCTCTTCATCACTGCAGTCTTTTCCAAGGTTAATGAACTTAGGGTTCTCATCTGACCCCACGTTGACTTGCCGATGTGCCAATATGGAACTTTGCACTTTGGTGTTCGGAGGCCTGCGGAATCGGTTTTGCAGATCAAACATCTTTTCTAGTGATACCACCCCCTTGGGCATAATGTTCTCTTTGTGTTCATCATTCTTTTTCTGTAACGCATGCTCATGTTCTTCCTCATCGATCGCCGCATCTTTGAATACTTCAGTATTGCACATAAAGTCCAAAATCTGTTGATCATCGTTAAAAACGCGTAAGTTAGAAATATTGTCTGGCACAGAGGGCCTATATACAATTTCAATAGAAAAACCGTCCCTCAAAGGGGTGAATCTAGCAGCTGCATTGGCCAGAGTATCTGCTGCTGCATTGTGCATCCTAAGGACAGATTTAATTCCAAATGCATCAAAACCAGAAATCAAACGCCATACCTCTTGTTGATACGCCTTTAAATGTGGAGATAAACAGTGAATGGTGTTGCGTACCTGGCGGGTGATAATTTCGGAATCTCCAATGACCTGCAAACATTTTACCTTCAAGTCTAATGCCTTTTTAAGTCCGAGGATTAATGCCTCGTACTCAGCAGAGTTGTTGTTGCACTGGAACTCTAGCCGGCATGAGATTAAGTGCTTATTCTTGTGCGGGTCAAGCAATATGCAACCAGCACCAGCTCCGTCATGAGTCTTGGAACCATCATAATACAAGGTCCATAGGTCACTTTCCGGCTCCTTCAAGGCACTAGGTTGTGGAGGGGTCCCTGCTGACGGTAAGTCAGGAGTCATTTGCTCTTCAGTGACAAAGGCTACTTCAGATTGAACCTCGGGGCCTATAGGAGACTGGGGGGGTTGGTAGCATCCAAATATTGACTCTAGAAAGCACATGCCGAGCTCTTCTTGTGCAAAGTTGATGGGTTCATTAACGGCGTCCAGATCAGTGACGGTGTGTTTCATATAGGGTTCACTCTCTACTCTGATCTGATTATTCCGCCCCTTGTAAGGAAGCCATAAGTGGGACCAATCGGTGGCGAAGTAGCCTTGTAATTTGCTGGACCAATCTCTACTGAGCAATAGGCCGTATGCTTCCGGGATATCGACAACCACAATGTCAATGCACTGATGGACCCTAGAGTCTGATGACAAGCAGATGATGACATTGTTCAATTCCCCTATGGCAGGTACTTGTGATCTATCGAGTTGTATGATTTTTGCATCAGTCTTCTCCGGGCGAATGTTAAGTTTCTTACAGACAAATAAAGGCATGACGTTTGTAGAGGCACCGGAGTCGACCAGACAGTTATGGACATTGAAGTTGAAAATCTCGAAGGACAAAAGGAAAGGGGGTGTGGATCCTCTAGAGTTTGTATTGATGGCGTTTACTATGGATTGTACATCTGGTCCGGCTTGCGCAGACGTGTTGCTCACAGTCTTCGTAGCTGAAGTATTTGCGAAAGCCTTAAGAATGAGCTCCTTTTGATTAGTAATGCGGGCCAACTCATAGAGATAAATGTTTGCTCTTGTTTTCTTCATATCTTCAACAATGTTATAGCTGGGCTCTGGTTGAGGGCTAGGCTCGGCAGAAGTCTTAGAGGATTCTGTCGGAAGTTTGCTCTTTTGACTCGCTCGGGTAGTGTTGTTGGGAAGTTTTTCCGGGACAGATTGTTTTCCGTTCCCTGGGGGCAGGATTTTCCTTAGGAAAGCCCTTTTCTTGTCTTCATAAGTTTGTTCGGGAACAGGTCCTTTGCTTCTGAGGCTATAGTTCCGCACGGGCTGATCCTTGGGAGCATCTGCCATGTAAATATCGATAGGGGTAAGGTTTTCTCCACCTAGGATTATGTCAAAAGCAAGGATAGAGGATCCTGGTTCTTCATTTGAGGGCGGATCTTCATCGTGATCTGAAACCTCATCCTCTGTCACATCCCCTGGAGTTTGATCATCTAAAATCTGATTAACTACTGCTGTCATGCTGCCAATCCATTGAGGGCATGTTTTCTCGGAATGGGCAGCTTGGTGGAAAGAACAGAAATTATCTTTCCCTATCTCTTCCACATTGAGAGCAGTATTTGTGTTGGACGGAGGTCTGTTAGTATTGAGATTATTTTTTCTGAAAAAAGGTTTGGGTGGTCTACTACTAGTTGTGGCTTTTGCACCCTTTCTCCGGAGGTCAGTGACTTCATTTGTTAAATGCTTGAGCGTTTTGGCCATGCTTTCAAAATCGAAAGCATCTCTATCCCTATCAGTAGTCTTAGGAGTGGAGGACTGACCTCTTTTTGTGTTAGGCTTGTGATCATCTCTCCCTTCATGATCGATGGCTCCTATCGAAAGCATGTCTTTTTCCACAGCGAGAGCAGCCTCATAATTAGCCGTAAGGTTAGCGCGGGCTTCACGTTTTACGAAAACTGCAATGTCTCTAGGTAGGGCTTTGGTGTAGTAGTCAATGGTGATTGAGTCATCCAACGCTAAGTTTGGAGGGAATTTCTGTAGTATGGTAGCAAAGCGTTGGTTGAAGTCCTTAACCTTTTCCTTTTTATGACATTTGATGGTGCTCAGTTCAGTTAGAAGCATGGAAGGAGTTTTATCTTCTGAAAACTTATGCAGGAAAGTACGGCGGAATTGTTCCCATGAAGTGATGGAGGCACTGGGGAGAGAGCGGTACCAAGTGGCTGCCTTGTTTTCGAGGGTATGGGGAAATAGTCGACATGTGACATCATCAGACTGGACTCTCGTGATTTGCAGAGACAAATAGAAGCTGCTGATATGATCTTCAGCTAAGGTGCCCTTCTCAGGGTCGAACTTAGGGAGATGTTTCTCTGGATGTCTAGGCAGATCTTGGAGCGGGCCTAAAAGGTTTAACGGGGATTGAGCCATCCAGGCCAGGGGTTGCACTCTTCTCGCCCGCTGGTGTTGCCTAAACTGATGTTCAGATTCACCTTCCGAACCTGAGACTGATGCTTCTGACTCGTGACGGGAGTGTTCGTCTTGGTGTCTCCCACGGTGCAGAAAATCTCTAAGATATCCCAAGTTGTTTACAGGAGGCCTTACTGGGTTTGGGTGGCGGTTGCGAGCTTGGTTTCCTTGGCCTCGGCCTCTGTCTCCTCTACCTCCGGCCCCTCGGCCTCTATTCCTATCTCCTTCATTTCTACGAGCCCTATTCCCCCCGTCTATATTTACTCGGCCTCTGCCTCCCTCACCATCTCCGGGTGGGGGGTGTGCTTGGTTGTTGTTTTGTCGAGCCTGGTTAGGCTGGGAGTCGGGGAAAGGCTCGGTATCAGCAAACTCTTCGCCCTCTTGGAGAATAGGATCATTTTCTTCAACGGCATTTGCGAGGTCCTCCAACATGAGATTTACGAGCTCGGGTATGGTACTAGCGATGGCACCGTTACGGGTGATGTTCTCGGGCGGAGTTCTAGTATGGGCAAGGTATTCCATGATTGGAGTGAACCGTAAATGGTTGACAAGATCTCGGGCAGCTGGGCATAAGGCTCTCAGCTGCTCCCTAGTGATTTCATAATATCGAAGCTCCCTCCCTGGAATATCTTCTGGAAGGGGAGGGTTAGTTTCATTGTTTATGACCTCCCCTTGGGGAGTTTGTGATGGGATGTTTGTTGTGTGCTAGGAGGCTGCCATTCAGGCCCTCCTTCTAGCGCCAATTCTGTTGACGGGAAAATTTGTCCGGCCAACAGTAGGGGATCTCCCCGGTAGAAAGTCCCAATTAGACCTTAAACCGTTTGGAGTAGGGATCCCGTCCGGGGTGTGGGTCCGACTACCACTTAAGATGACTTCCCTTCGGTCTCAAAAGAACCTGTTTGAACCTGCAGACATACACTCATTCACATGATACAGAATACAAGATTAATGTGTTAAACATGAATCAAACACTATGCGTAGCAAGATTATAGATAAAGCACGTACACCTCAAGAGATGTCATTAGCAACACATCTTTTGTGGGGTAATACTTGTACGGTAGTCTGATCACAAAAGAAATAGTTCTTTATGATAAGATACCTCTCCACTTCCTGAAAGATGAAATAAAATGCTAACAATATAGTTCATTAACATTCATAAATAGAACAGATAATAAAATGAACATCATTGATACAACACGGATAGCCATGACGCATAAACGATGACATGAATAGTGCAGCTTCTTTAATCATAGGATATTCTGAAACTGTACAAGAAATACGCAAAGTGTTCATACAGCAAAACACATCATAACCATAGGGTATTTTGACAAGACTCTATATTCATATGCTCAAGTGTAGAATCTTTCAATACAATTGCATGTAGCTCTTGAGTTTTTCCAAAAAAAGAAAAGCCCTTTTACAATGTCCCGTAGGAGTATTTATAATGCCAAAATTGTCCGTTGGGTTTCCTTGACTGTTCGCCTTCTTGACCTTTGGGTTACCTTGCGACCCACTCCTTCTGCGACCTGGGTAGGTGATGCGACCTGCGACCTAGGTAGGAGATGCGACCTGCGACCTAGGTAGGAGATACCGCGACCCGTCCCGTTGAGCATTTGCGACCGGTTCTTCTGTCGCTTCAGACTTGTCAGTCGACGTGAAATGTTAATGTCAGGGATGTCAACCTGTTGTTCCCTGAGGAAATCCTACCATGCCTGGTATTCTGCCGCTATGGGGGACACCAGAGGTACCTCCTCTTTCAGCCTATGCACACATTCCAAAGCGTTTGGTACTAAGGTCTCCCTTTTCTGTCCGATCTGATTTGAGAGCGACGCAAGCTTGGTATAAATCCGCGCTGGAGCGGCGATGAATTGACTGAGATGCTCTTGAGACGCGGGGGGCTCTGGATCAGCTGCGGCCTGCTTGATAGGTTGCAAGAACGATTGAATGTCTTGGTTTACTTGTTCCCAGGTTTTCTCCTCTTCTAATGCCCCAAGCGATGGGATGTGATGCAGCGTATGCATTGAGTCGATACCACTAATCAGGTGGTCGTACAAGGACATCACTTTGTCCAGGTCTTTAGACAATTTGTCTCCAGATTGCATCGCCATGCGGAGTTGAACTTTTGCATCCTGAGTGTGGATCCAGTCCCTCTTAGGCAAATTTTCAGGTGCCTGAGGGTACTGTATTGTCCAACCCATCATCCTGTCCAAAGCCTGTGAAGCCTCTTTGAGCTGATCTTGTCTTTGCCTGGTTTCCATTCGTGCTCTTGCCAGGGGAGCGATTGTTTGTTTGATGGTGAAAATTTCACCATATACCTGTCTCATAGTCATTTCCAACACCTCACACTCCTTGAAAATGGCAAGCGAGACTTCATTTGCTGGTAGAGCTTGGTTTTGAAGTTGCTGGACTTCTGCTTGCAATTCTTCTTTCTCCTGCTCTGCTATCTTTTCGCGTTGCTCAGCTGCGTGCAGTCTGTTTTGTAGAGATACTATTTCTCTACTCATCCGGGTTACATTCTCTTCCGTAGCTGCGGCGAAGGCAGTACCTGCTGATGCTATCATTACCGGATTAGTTCTGGTATCCAAAACTATATCCTTGCCTGTTGAACTGCGGATGATGCAGAGGGACTTTGTGCCAACGACCTCCTCTTCTCTTGACGGATTTTGAACGAAAACTGATCAAATGTGAGTCTGGTCAGGTCGAACACATCTTCTTCCTGTCTCTGGGGCGATCTAACATCAGAGAGTTTTGTACGGCCCAGAGGTATGTCGAGAGGAGTTACCTCAAGATCGTCTAGCATGTCATCCTCTCTTTCCTCTGTATTCTTCTCTTCTTCTTCCTTCCTCCGCCGTTCAGCTTCTGCTGCTGCTTCTATTTCGGCCCTCTTCTTCTGTTCAGCTGCAGCAGCCTGCTCGGCTTTCTTTTGGCGTTCAGCCTCTGCCTTGTCCAGCTCTGCCTTAAGCGCCTGTTCTGCTGCAGCTTGTGCCTCTTTGTCTTCTTTTTCTTTCCTGGCCTCTTTGGCCAGCTTATTCTTTTGTGTTGCTGTTGCACTCTTTTGGCGCGCCTCCTCATCTTCTTTTAGCTTTTTCTCCCTTTCTTGCTGGGCTTTTGCCTCTGCTTCCTTTTTTTTGATGGATGGCGTTGGCCCTGTGTTGATTCGAGATTTCTTGAGTAGAGATGAAGAGGCACTTCCTAACTGACGCCTTCTGTCTTCTAAGTTCTGATCATCTGAGTCTTCCTGGACCACGGCAATTTCCGGAGTGAGTTGTCTTTCAGCATTATACCAATTCCTTCTCTCATCTTCCGCCAGGCGCTCAAGGTGCTGATAAGTCCACCTGAAATTGGCTTTCCGGCAATGTTCAGGAACTATCCTCTCTGGGTCGTATGTTCAGTTTTCAAGCGCCCCAAAGTGATAACCTCTCATTGCTTCTGCTTCTGCTATTACTTCCTTGAAGTCTTTAACTGTGAATGCACCAATGGTGAGGGGTAACGTGGGCCATGGCTTCTTTTTTCCTCTAGACAAGATGTTGGAGAATCCGTGTGACATTTGAAAACATACTTCCTGCATAAGCATTTTGTCTGTCACGAAGTGAGGCATAGCATGTGGCGCCTTGTAAGTTCCAAAAACTCGGATGAAGGTGTATCCTGGGAAAGGGAACCAGTGTCCCACTTTAACTAGCGTTTCCTTGGCCCACCATGACATGCAAGGGGCGTCTTGGCCAAATAAATGTCTGTACAGAGAGGGGATAAATATTTGGGAAATCTGATCTATATCCTGCTTGTATTTGGACTCCCAAAATACCTTGAGTTGCAGATGAATTGCGCGTGATTGCTCGGGGTCCCAGTTGTGCGGCCATCCATCAAACTCTACTCGGGCGTAGACAGCGTCTAGTAGGTAAGAGGCCATGTAAAATTCTGCGGGCATTCCTTCATCCGGGGCCAATGCCGAGTTCAAGTTGGTCTGCATCGACGTCATCAGTATGCCGGCCCAGTTGAAACGAGTGCCCTGTGTTGTCACATACTCCATGATAGTAGCCCAACTGCCGCTGAAGGTGGAGCAATCTGGGCGCCCGTAAAGTCTGCAAAGCATGGCGGCAACCAATTTGTAAACCTTCTTCAGGCTCGCCACTGGGTACTCTTGGTCTTTCTTGACCTTGAACTTCTCGGGCTCCTCCCACCATTGCCTAATAGTATCAACTACTGGAACGGCGTGAGTAACGGCCCATTCTGGAGAGAAATGCTCATTTGGGCGAGGCAGTGAGTAATAAAGGTGTGCATCTGCGCCTACCAGCGTAGCGAAAGCTCTGCCTTGGTAATCCCTGATCACAAACTTCTCGGGGTCTGTCTTTTGTATGATCCATTCTATGATCTCTGGACAAGGGAATATGGCTGGGTGCGCCCCTGCCAGATGTAGTTTAGACCTCTTTGCCGCCAAGTATACTTCCCGGTCTGGGAGATCTTCTGGAAATTCTTCTTCCGGTGTGGAGAACTCATGATAAATCTGGTACCATCTCATGCTGTCATCTTTTGAAAAAGTACATAGTGTATCTCGGAATATTGGGGGTGGGGACACCACCTCCAGCTCATCAATCTCTTCCACTTTTTTCTTGTCCTTCCTCCGAGATAGCGGGGGCGCCATGTCACTAGAATCTGAGAGCACAGGTATGCACTCTATGTCGTCTTGAGTTTCACCTGTCAAATTCAGAAAGGAGTCCCACGATAAGAACGTCATGGTGATAAAAACCAGTTACAATTTAGTGATGAAATCTAGCTGCGTTAATGCAAAACTGGACTGCTGAGTCGCTGGGTCGCGGATTGCACAAACAGGGCCCGGGCGCGACCTTGCGACCTTGCGACCTGGCGACCTGGGGTCGCTGGGTCGCTAGGTCGCTAGGTCGCAGATCTCCGGAAAATGGGAAAACGCGACCTAGCGACCTAGCGACTAGGTCGCTGGGTCGCAGGGTCGCAAATCCCAAAAAATAGAGAAAATGCGACCTAGCGACCTCGTGACTAGGTCGCTGGGTCGCAGGTCGCAGACTGGCTTGCCGGGGGTTTTGCGCGCGCGGCCTTGAACTCTTTTTCCCCCTTTCTCTTGGGAATTTACAATATTTCTGGGCCCAGGGGAAGCTGTGGCATGATTTCAAAGGCAAAGGGATGATGCCATGGGGTGAAACAACAAACAACGAGGTTTTGGGCAATTCATGCAACATATAAATTACAAAAACCTCAGAAAACATCAAAGCTCGACCAAAAGACAATTTAAAGGCTAAAGGGGAGATGGGTTTAGTAAGAAAATCATTAAAACGGAAACAGCAGGAAGAAATGGAAACTTACCCGGGAGAAACTCGTCAGTTGAGCTGTCAGAGGCGTTTTCCTTACAAATCGCTAAATGTCAAAAATGCGACCTGCGACCTCCCTTTTATAGAAAGTCGCACGTGCGGGCAATTAATGCAGGTCGCTGGGTCGCAGATTTGTCAAACTTTGAGTTTTCCGACCTGGCGACCTGGGGTCGCTGGGTCGCAAGGTCGCTAAGTCGCGATTTTCTGAAAATGACAAAATTGCGACCTGGCGACCTGGCGACCCGAGGTCGCTAGGTCGCAAGGTCGCATTTTCATCAGTTTAGGGGATCTGCGACCTGGCGACCTGGCGACCTGAGGTCGCGGAGTCGCTAGGTCGCTAGGTCGCAGTTTTCATGAATTGTTTACTTTTGCGACTTAGTGACTTAGCAATTTCTCTTTGTTTCTAAGGGGCTCCGAAAATTTGAAATGGTGGTCAAAATTTTGGAGGGTGTTGTAGAGACTGCAACACAGCCCTTGACTTCATTATGAGAACCAGGTAATCCAGACACCATTTCTATTCAGAAAAATGGCATGTCTAGAAACATCCATCGAAAGTGTTATTCACATCGAGGCCACAATGATTGACGAGGACATTGTAATGAGGACCAAAAGTCGAGGCAATAGAGGAAGCCGCCATTAGACTATTAACATCGAGTAACAGAGATAATAATTAGTTGATGTAGTACATGCAGACTGATTCAGTTAAATTGGTAGAACCGGGGGCACAACGTGTCTTAGTGAGGAGATCAAATGTGAATATAACCCCTTTTTTTTTGGTCAGCCAAAATATTTTCATTAATTCATCAAAATATTACAACGAACATGAAGCATATTTGTCTCCCCGTTTTACTCTGACCGGATTTGTTACGGAGGAGAGCAGTAAAAAAACTAAGAAGTGTGTGTTATTTTTCACATGATCTCTTAAAAAAAAAACACATGACCCAAAATACATGAAGAAGCAAAAAAAAACCAGTAGACAACATAAGTCAAGGGTGAAAATTTGTTGCTTGAGCAGCACCTGGGGCCACAACATGGTCACGATCCTTGTGAGCATGAAATTCAATGTCAGCGAGGCGCGCCTCCATTTCTTCCAATCGTTCACAATTTCAGCGCTTGCTTTGGCACAAAGACATTAGACGTTCCAACATATCCCATTGATTGTATTGAATGTCATTAAGGAATTTGTTTACCTCATTCCTATCGTCATAACATTTTTTCCGAAGATCTTCTACTACAACCGCAACAATGTGCACCTACTCCGCAATAAAGTCCAGTGTGGGCGACTACTCCACTCGGTCTGACAACTGGGCTTGAGCTTGAACCACTTCACCCACAATATCCATACGACTAGCTGCATCCACATTGACTGCTCTAGCGCCTCGAGGTCTTTCTCTTCGTCGGGTTGAATCTTTTTTTAGAGAGGAAAAAACGCTGTTATATTATGTGAATAAACAGTACATGATTTCATGGTATAGTAACTACACGCATTAGTCATTAATCAGCATGATAAGTTCTCGCCATACGAGCATTGACTATTATATGTAGT
This sequence comes from Pinus albicaulis, assembly GCA_034641835.2. Taxonomy (NCBI): domain Eukaryota; kingdom Viridiplantae; phylum Streptophyta; class Pinopsida; order Pinales; family Pinaceae; genus Pinus; species Pinus albicaulis. The sequence continues at coordinate 50,202,850 of CM076581.1, read as the reverse complement.
GTCACATATCATTTATTTATCAAAGCTTTCTAAAAAAAAGGAAAGTGAAAATCCATCTAACATAGACATCATAACAATTCTATATGTGAGCCAAATGTCATGGATGATAACACAACCACCCAGATCTACAATGTCAAGAGAAAACAAATGCAAAACCTCTGAAACAAAGCTCACAGGTCGATAGCCAAGATGAAACATAAGGAAAAAGACTGAAATCAGGCTCGCTTGATATTGGACTGGCTCGCTTGATGAAGAGAAAGGAAAATCGTCACATATACATATGAAGAGCGATAGCAGCCAACTTAATGGAGCTACCACACTTGAGTGCAAAGAAAACATGCTTAAGGAAAAAGAAACCATCAAAACAAAAAACACAGTCATAACCAGCTTAAACGAAGCCCCATCGCACATCATAGGGACGAGAGCACATGTTCCTGTAACAACTGGGAGCCTTTGAAATGAGAAATATAGTAGTTTCTGGGAGAGACAGAGAGCCCCTTCTTTGATAAGAAATCAACACTAGTGTTGTTCTCTCTATATATGTGAATCAGGGACTGGTCATTGAGCTTTGCAAGGAGAAATTTTATATGATGAATCCACCCTAGTAAACCTTTAGGCTGAAGGAGAGCCTTACCAGAAAACCCATCCAAAACAATCTTAGCATCTCCATATATATATTCAGAGATTGCAATTGTAAATTGAAAGCCAACCATAAACCACTCCATAATGCAAGTATTTCCGCCTTGATATTGGATCCCCTTCCACCATTCCAATAGATCTAGAATCTTTCCAGATATTCAAGCTTAATCCAGGGACCGCATCTGCACAAACCCCCCTGTTGCGCTCCATCAAAGAAAATTGTCGGGAGAGATATAAGATGAGGCTTGATACGGTGTGATAGGTCCTTCACAATAAGAAGTGTATATGGCTGAGCATTAATCCAAGCCATAATGGCCCCATGTATTTATGCAATGATAACAGGCATTCCTTCAAAATAGCTCGATTTCGAGCTAACCATATCTCCCAAATGAAATAGAATGGCAGAGCTTTGTATTTTCCTTTGATCGCTCCCCATGTTGCATAAGTGTTAATAATGTTGTTCAGTATCCACCCTGGATCAATAAGGAAATGAGATAACAGAGACCAAATTTTGAGTACAATAGAACAAAACAGAAATAAATGGGCAATTGATTCTTCATTATTGATACAATAAATGCACCTACCTGGACTACGAAAGCCCCTTTTGATGAGATTGTCCCAAGTCAACACCCACTCCTTCTAAACTAACCATCCAAACAATAAGATTTTATATGGAATATTACAGTACCAATATGCCATGAAGGGAGACAGAGAACTATCTCCAATCTGATTCCTAATGATGAAATTGTATATGTCCTGCACAACTAGCCCATCTACTTTCATTAGACCATTCCAACACCTCCCTGTTGGAAGTTGAAGCCACCTACCTGTAAACAAGCAACATATCTCTGCCACGAACTGACATCCCGACCTCATTGATGCAACATGGTCACAATATCTTCTAGACACCAGAATGGGTTTCCAAATTATGGTGAAACAACCCACTCCCCAAGGTCTCACTGCTCCACACCTCCGAATAAAATTGAGCCACACAAAGGGTCCAATGTCTCCCGGCATGTCCCACGCACCAAGGTTGACACCAACCTTTACACACAGTCCAATTGACACTAGTGTCGGGAAAGGGTTTCTCTGCAGAATAACTGAGATAAAAGTACCCCTCAATTGTGTTCCTCAAACACCCCAAATTGAAGCTTTGCAATAGAAACTTACGCCCCAGAACCAAAATTGAGCTGAGCACAACGACCACATCTCAACAATAGAGCCAAAATGATAATTGAAACAAGCAGAAGATACCCAACTTACCACTAAACCACCGAGGGTTCGAAACGCTCTCGAGAAGCTAGGCTCCACAAAATGAACCAACACAGTAGGAGCTCCCACCCATGATTTAGGAGGCCCTCTCAAGCATTCGCAAAACCCCTCCCCTAGATCCCACACCACCCTGAAATACACTCGAGCAAGCATTGAGCGATAGTAAATATGCCAACCACCAATGCCAACCAAGATGATGCTTCCAATACCAATGAGCATGCACATGTAGTCATGTGCATACTCAGTGTTCTTAAAGCCTCCCTCCCAATCACCCATACTAGGAAACCAAAACGTATGTTGCTGCAAATCATCCAAGGTTTTAAGTAGGCGATCTCCTTTTTGATAGTTTGACCATTTTAGTGCCACTTCGAAGCATGCAACACTTTCCATAAATCTATCCATCGTGAATCGTACATCGTCCCCTTCGATCTTCCAGCCCCATCGGGGTAATGTGAATATAAATTTTATTTTATGAGTTATATATATATATATATATAGCGGAAAATCTATCATAACTTAGTTGTCAAATCATAGTGGGAACAATTATTTCTTGGTACGAATAGACTCATAACTATTATAAGGAAAATCACACCATCTAAAATTACCCGATAGTTTGTAAATACTATTAACCTATTTCCTTAAATGACAAATTCCTAGCCAATCACAATCATTTTTAGGCATACTCTAAGCTCAATATATTCATTCAATTATTTAAAATAAAATTGAATTATTTTAAACAAAAATTAATTATTTCATTTAATTGTTTTAGAAAAAAATTAATAATTCATTGAAATTTTGTATGAAGACGAATTATTTCTTGAACACTTTTAATAATTTATTTCAATTTTTTGTATTTGTCATATTGAAGTTATTTTTAATTTGATTAATAATTTATGGAATCTTTTACTATTTGTGACATTCAAGTTTTTAATAATGGTAAAAGTCATTAATTTATTAAAAGGTTTGGAAATTTGAGAAATCAAATTTTAGTATGGGTCATATTTAAATTATCAAATAATAGAAAAGTTAGATTTTTTGTTTAGCAGTCACTTTATAATGAATTTTTTTTTTAGGCTACTTAAGATAATTTTATTAGATAAAAAAATGAATTGGGTTAAATGTGGTGATCTTAACTAAGTTTTAATTGTGATGAAAATAATTAACTTATTAGAAATTGAATAAAATTTGATGAATTATAGGTTGAAGGATTATATTCATACAATTTTCAAAATATGTAAAAAAAATATCAATTTGAAAACCCCTTCTATTAGTTATGGATATCTTTTTCAATAAATTAAGGTAATTAAACCAAGCCAAAATCCATAGGATTAAGAGTGAAGAGAGCTATTTCGATAATAAATTATAAATTAAAATTAAAACGTGTCACATGAAGGACTATTATTTCCCTTATCAATTAAAAGGTTTTACTTGAAAGAGTCATTCTATTTTCATATAATTAAATATTGTAAATATGATACTTAATTTAATTTAAATATTAGAAAATTAAGGGATAGAATTAAACTTTTATAATGTGATTTTTAATGGTTATCAATGATTGATCAATAAATACCATCAATATATTGTTTTTTATAATTATGGTTGTATTGTCAATATCATTCCAAATTGCAATCAGGAATCATCTACTTTAAGTTGAAAGGTATATGTTTATTTAATTATTTAAAATAATTTTGGATTATTTTTTGAAAGATTTAATCTTTTTTCATATTTAATAGATTTTTAATTAAGATATATTTATATTAATTAATAGTAGTGTATAGAAAGTTTTTTTTTATTTTTTATTTTTTATTTTTATTTTTTATTTTTTTAAATTTTTAGTGTTTGTTATACTTAAATTTTTTTATTATATAAAAGGAATGGGTAACATTTTTCATTAATAAAACTGGAAACGAACCAGGTCCTTTATAATCGAGATAATCCTTGTCTCACAATTTTCCAGATACATAATCATAAAGACCCTATTGCTACCAATTTTATTTCTATATATTTTCTTTGTTGGAATCACGATTGTCGTTAGACAAAAACCCACAGGCATTAGTCTCCGCTACAATCGCCAGAGTTAGGATCCACGAGAGGCGGTTAGTCCATGTCACGAAACACACGGGGAGCATTGAAACCAATGTCCAACAATCTCCCCCCCAACGCGAGCCGGGTGAGTTTCGAACTCGAGACCTGTCGCTCTGATACCACTTGTTGGAATCACGATTGTCGTTAGACCAAAACCCGCAGGCATTAGTCTCCGCTACAATTGCCAGAGTTAGGATCCATGAGAGGCGGTTAGTCCATGTCACGAAACACACGGGGAGCATTGAAACCAATGTCAAACATTCTTTACATCATTCAGACTATATATTTTCCAATAAACCCCAAAAATCTTTATAATTCGACAAAACATGAAAATAAAACCGACAATCTACCTGCAACTTCCAAGTTCAATTTCCTCTTGAACCACCTCAGATGGCTGGCCTAGTTATGCATTCCTCATAGCATCAAGCTCCAACTCTCGTCTTGCGGTAACTGCACTTTCCTTCGCCATTGGAGCGGGGCCATCACATAGCCCAAATACCTCCTTCAACACCCCAACGGTGGCCATTTCAACTCACACTTCAATATTATCCACTTTGTGTTTCAAATTGACCATTCCAGTGCTCAGGTGTTCCATCGCATTTTGCATTAGCTCCAGGTCCTTCCCTAATCCATATAGGTGGGAAAAAAAACCGCCATATTTCCCTAAATCTGCTTAACTATCTCCTTAACCATTTGCTTGCTTGAATTTTCTATCATCTCCGCCACACTCCCGTTGCACCCAAGCTCCTCTACTTCATTCCCACTACCATTATTACTTGCACAGGCCATCTTTTTCACAATCCTTCCCTGTACGATAATGATTTTATGATTGAGCCACATCAGCTAGCTTCTATAAATAATTGAATGCTCCTTTTTAAATGTTACTCCCATCTTGTCAAGCTTTACTACCTTTCTTGTCTGCAACATAGCCAAGCCACCTTCTGCCATCTCTATCACTGCCAAAATCCTTTCGACCCGAACCACAATGGTATTGAAACTGTATTCACCTGAATTCCCATTTATTAACCAAGGGAAGCGAATCCAATTGTCTTGTAACATGCATGCCTTATGCCCCTTAGCCCATCTGTTATTAAATGCCAAAATACTGTCAACTACACCTGAGGAGCTCCTGCATATCCTCATGATATTATCATAATCAATGGCTTTTTTATCCTTGTTTATTCCTATGCTCCAACTGTGATCCATTAAGGGTTTGGTTAATAACTCATTTAAGGTACGTGACATATAACACTATAATGATCAATGTATAATATTCCTTGTTCTAATTTCACCCCCTTGATGGCTTGGAGATAAACCGTATGGTTGTTTGCCCTTTTGACATGAAGTATCAATATGGTGCTCATTCCTAGAAAGTTTTATGCATTTTTGAATTACTACTATTGAGTCACTGACAATGATTAATTTCCTAATGCCTTTAGAAATGATAATCTTTAGGCCTTACCAAAGTGATAGCGCTTCAACTTGATAGTTCGAAGCTTTCCCTAATCCCCAAGCGTACTTTATTTTATATTTTTCTTCAAGTTTATAAAGCACCCTCTCGCTATTGCCTCCCTAGTCATATTTAATTTTTTAATAATAATAATAAATATCATCAATATATTATTACTATTTTAGTTTTAAAAAAATATCAAAAAATATTAAAATATTATAGTGGTCATTGTACATCAATTTAGGTAGTAACTTTAAGCCCTTTCAATTAGTAATGGATATCCTTTTGGATTATTTAAGACAATTGAATTAAAAAAATAAATGATAAGCTTAATCAAGTTTTAATAATTGCTCAAAGTTATTAAACACGTTTTTAGTAGTCGCTGAAAGTTATTAACTTACTAAGTTGAATAGAATTTAAAAAATTAATGTGACTTTTAAGTTAAAGGATTATATTCATATAATCATTCAAAACAAGTTCAAATTATTTTTGAAACTTTTTAATTAATTTGAAATGATAGTAATTAAATGTAGTCTTAATATATATTATAATTTTATTATTATTAAAATTTTATATTTTCATGAATATATTATTCATTATATATTAGAACTTACTAATTTATTCTATTAACCATATCATATCTTTGTCATAAATAAATTAATAATTAATTATATATATATATATATATAATCTTTTTTCCTTTTCTTTGATTTTCTATCTTTCAACTTTTTAAATAATTTATTAGTAATATTATTAATACATGGATATATATACATACAAACATAATATATAAATTTTATGTATGAAAATTTAGAACTATTAATCAAATAATAATAAGAAATAATAATGTTTTTATATTTATAACTTAATAATGAAATATAAATTAACAATTAAATATATTTAAATATCATATTTTTTCTGTTCACAGGTTATAGGTGGCACTTTAGTTCAATTCCTCGTCCCAATCAAGATGATATATTGGACATAATAAAAATGTAATTTTGTCAAACTTAAAAAAAATATATTATATTTCCTCTTAATAACCATATCATATTCTTTCCATAAATAAATAAACAAATAATAAATTTATCTATATAAAACAAATTTAAAATTAATATATTTTTCTAAAATATAACCCTTTCCTTCAATAATATATATTCTAAAATATAACCCCTTCCCTCTCTTTAAACAATTTAATAGATATACATATAAATATAAAAATAACTAAATATTATATGCTCTTAAACAATTTAATAGATATACATATAAATATAATATTAACTCAATATTATATGTTCTAACGTATTAACTAAATATTAACAAATATTTTATATTTAGAAATTAATTAAATTAACAAATAAATAACAATTAAATAGTAACTTGGAGGAAGTGTCTTCATACAAGTACCTAGGAATTGATATTCATCACAAGCTCAACTGGAACTATAGCATTCAGAAAAGGATAAATGGGGGTGGAAAGCTTATTTTGGTTTTGAAAATAATTGTAAAATGGCAAACCTTGTAATGTGGGATAGAAAGAAGTTCCTCTTTGAAACTTTAGTCACTCCTGTTATCTTATATGGATGTGAGGTTTGGGGTTGCAACATATCTAGAGAATCCTGGAGAAATTTTGAGCAAATCCAGAAGCGTTTTATAACTTATAACCTTAAAATTAAAAGCAATACACCCTATCCTATTCTCCTTATAGAAGTGGGTCTTTCCCTTATCGAGAGCCTAGCTATGACTAGGCTTTTGTTGTACAAGCACAAGCTCAATAGCATAGGAGACCATAGACTTCCTAAGATAGCTTTAAATTCCAGCCAAAACCACCTAAGGCTTAAACGAGGTTTGTTTAAAGACACCAGGGCCTAGTTAAACCATTGGGAGATCGACGAGAATGTTGCTTTGCAAAACATTCATAACATTAAAAAAATTGTTACTTCTAAGTTCAAAGAAAAAATGTGTTGTGAGAAAGATCTAACAGCTAAAAGAAAATTAAGATATTATAAGGAGGTCATCAACCCCACCCTAGAATATCAAAAGTATCTCTCTTTTTTCACTAGCTCAAAGAAGGAAATTAATATAGCCAAGATTAGAACAAAATCTCATGAGCTCCATAGTGTAACAGGTCGTTGGACAGTTCCTAAAACACCATGGATGGAAAGGATCTGCCATCTCTGTGAGAATATGAACATCGAAGATGAAAATCACTTCCTCTTAGAGTGCCTCGAGTACAACCACATTAGAGCTCAATTTCATAATCTTTGTTACAATACTGACCTTCCCAGCCTTTTAAGATGTCAAAATTATAGTGAGCTCGGGAGGCTTCTCTCTAAGCTTTTTGAATATAGAAATAAAATCTTAAATCAAACTAAATAACTCTTTTCTTTAGGTCCGATAGACCAAAGATTGATCTGAGTGGGCGTTAACCATCATCATCATCATCATCATCATATTCTTAAACTTATCTAAATTTTACTATAATTAAAAATTTAAATTATTAATAACCTTTATTTTCCATTAAAAAAATTAGTTATTGAAAAAATAATATAAATTTTTATTTTTTCTTTTTAATAAATAACTCCTAACTCCTTTTTTAGGTTGATAGTTCAAAAATTGGTCTAGACGTTAACCACCATCATCATTATCACTAATTACAATTTAATCTAATAAAATATTCAATTTCTTTTATTATAAAAATATTTTCTCTCCTTTTGACAGTTCATTCTTTTCAAAAAAATCAAACAAAAATGTTAGATATGTTTTAAGCCCCTTCCATTAGTAATAAATATATTTTTTACTATAAAACTTGAACTAGGTTAAAATCAATATGACAAAGAGTGAATCGGGCCTGTACAAAAAAAAATAGCTCCCTCTCGTCGGTATATTATTCCCATAATACATTAAAAGATAATAGATTAAAATGTATTAGTTGAAGGGATCATTTTATTTTAGGCATTTTTCATTCAAATATTTCAAGTATGATAAATAACTAACTTAAACATTAAAACAAATAGATAATCTTAGTTTTCATCATGTGATTCAATAATTATTAATTTTCCATTAATAAATAATATCAAGATATTGTTTTTATAATTTAATAATTATTAATTTTTGATTAATAAATAACATCAAGATATTGTTTTTATAATTCTAGAAGCTTCAAGGGTTAGCTCAAGCTCTGGTTGTTAAGTATTTCTTCTGTTGGAAGGCTACAGGAAAAAATTTCTTTGACATTCTTGGGGTTAGGCATTGGCTATTGTATTGATGGGTCAGATCTTTTCAAGTTGATTTACTTGGATTTCCTCTGATTACAAGGAAAAATCTCTTTGACGTTCTTGGGGTTAGGCATTGGTTGTTGTATTGATGGGTTAGATCCCTTCAAGTTGATTTACTTGGATTTTCCCTTGGATGTAAAAACATCAATATATCGTTTTTATAATTGTGATCACATTGTGAAGATATTGTAATTCCAAGTTACATTTGTGAAATACAAAATTAAGTCTTTATACAAGTATTTTAAATGTAAATATTAACGAAACAAAATAATAAATATAATAATCTACAAAATATCTCTATTAAATATAGCATTAATTACACTACATTAAAATGGAAAAACAAGTCAATTGTTTTGATGTATATGATAATATGAGTACAAGTAATACACGTCTTCACACAAAACAAACAAAATTGTGATCTACAAATTACAAATTAATTTTCATTAATTGATGTGATATTAAATGTTAGAAGACATAGTGCCAAAATGTATTTAAATCCTAAATTCGTACACTAAAATAAGTCTCCATTGTTATCAAGGGAAAATATGATGAGATAGTATGCTTCATTACATGCAATGTAGTTGATGAGATCATCATATGGGTAATTGTAAGCTTTGGCACAAAGATTTTTATGGAAATAAGAGAAAGTAATTGTTTTTCAAATGAAGCGATTTCCATTAAAACTTATGATATTGACACATAATATAGATAAGACATGTACTCTCATAAGTGATGACATAACCATTGTTCATTCTTTATAGGAAGAGAAGGTAAGCAAGGTTCAAATTGTTCATACATGCCATGTGTGTGCATTTTCATGATCCTATGTAGAAATATAGTGAAAAGAAAATTGCAGTCATCCATAAAAATGAAGCAAAAAAAATCATCTACATAAAAGGTGAACAATGTTACAATGTTTTACTTGACACACCTTTGGAACCATCACAACAGACAATTTTCTATCACTTATAGTCAAAAACTCCAAAAGCTTCAACCATGGTGACCCAAATTTGACCTAAACATCTTTAGGAAACAACAACTAAAAAAAGAGTAAACACCACGACCTCATATTTGACCCAACAATAAATATATTTTAAGGGAATAAACATATTATAATAATTTATTAATCTTTTGTTAGAGAGTAATCAAAACCAATTAGTGTTTTTTCAACAATATCATCATAATAATAAAAACACCAACTCCTCATCCACAAACAATGATACAAAGTAATAAACAATACGAAAACATTAATTAACTCAATACTACTTAACTTTGTTAAGCAAAATGTTAATCAAATAAAAAAATTTGCTAACATAAAAATTAGTAGACTAATTTATACAATGAGTGAATGAGAGAGGAAAGAGGTAATCAATATTTGTAATTCTTCACATTTACATTGGTTTTTTTTTGTGAATATAAAGTATTATGAGTAAACATACTATAAAGATAGAGAGAGATATTGATTAATTATATTATAAAGATAGCTGCTAGGTTGACTATTAAAGGGCTTGTTGGGTTTTTTATCAATAATTTTTTTTTGGAAAGTGTGATACCATCTTTTCAATAATATTATTTTTTTATATAAAATAGTTTTTTTTTTTAAATATAAAAATAGTTTTTTTTTTATAAATCACAAATAAATTAAAAAAAATTAAATTAATTTTTTTTCTCATTATTGATTTTGATTTGCATTTCTAATAAGTTTGAATTTCTAAAAAGAAATAAGAAAGCATTAAATATTTATTATTAAAAGAAAATGTTGTTAAAAGTTAAGTGATAATGATATTTTTATTTTTTTGTCCCAATTTTATTTATTGTAATGTATTTTTAATGTAATTATATATAAAGAGAGAGGTGTAGTTTAATTCATAAAGGAAATGATTTTTTATTAAATTTGGTAATATAATATCAAATAAATTTTTTATTTTTTTTATTGTTTAAAATACATTTTTAATACATAAATAAATTCAATACTATAAAAAATTTTGGGCACTCAAATTATACATATTAACAATTTAAATTTAAAATTTTAAAATTTTCTATAAAATTTTTAACCAAAAAATTACTTAAAAAACATTTAATGTATATAATTATTAACGTAATAGTATCTGACACGTATAACATCCAAACCCAAAAAAGATATAACTTTATGAGAAAAAAAATTCAAACAAAATGAACTCCGATTTATATGTGAGATTTTTTTAAAATTTAAAATAATATCTTTATTTTTTTTGTAAATTTGGAAGAAATATTCACATTAAGTAGAGAAAAATATCATACAAAAAAGCTTCTTTGGCAGTAGATCAGAGTCCAGCACAAACAAAGGGTCAATCCCACACTCAGGGAGAGGGAAACAGGGTAAGAAGAGCTGAGTGGGGAGAGAAGATAACACTTTATGACAGAAATAAAAAGCCGGAAATTTCTGAAACTGGAAAAAAGATCAGTAGACCTCGCATGCTGAGTGACCTTCATAAAGACAAAAACTAGAAACTACCAGGAGAAGACCAGAGAGTTAAGGACCTGAGGGGGGCTGCACCTCTTCTTCCTCATTGAGATAGTCATCCACGCTTATTGGGCGATCTGGGGTCCCTTCCTCAAGCTTGAAAAGATGGCGGTGAGACGGGCCCGCATCCTGTGGATTCCCCTTGGCAGAGACCTCCTCTTTGACTCTAGGGTTCAGATGCTGGTGCTTGGCAGAACTGTGTTTTAGCAGTTTATAATGCAGGGAGGAACTATCAACAAAATGAAGGTGGTGTACCACTTTTACTTAGGCTTCGAATTTATCCGACAATGCATCCATTTTCTTTTCCAGACGCTTGGTAACACTGTTCTGGTCCTGGAGTGCCATACCTAACAAAGTATTGGTATGCCAGTGTAGATCAATGGCACGGGTATAGAGGTTCTGGCGGCTTCTGGTTAAGGCGGGGTCAGGGATCCATTGGAGAGCTCTGTCAACCATCTTCGAGGGGGTGGACCTATGGCGAGCCGAAGCTTCCACGTCCAATGCAGCCAGAATTTCCTGCATTGGATCAGGGGTGTTCTCCGCGAAGATACAAGCCGTGTTGCACGCCAAAGTTTTCGCCCTCGTTACCGAGGGATGAGAGGGATTATCCCAGTAGGAGTTGCGAGTGCGACGGGGTTGGGGAGGAAGGTGGCGACGACAGGGAGCCATGGTTGGTAGCTTGCATAGAGAGAGAGGGAGGGATACAACCGAAGCCGAGAGAGCAGTTACTTCTTAGGGTGAGAGGGGGGTTGAACTGAGGGAGATAATGAGGATTGATGGTGAGGTGAGGGGAATATAAGGAGGTTTTCCAAGGGAAATGAGGAGCGAGCAAACAGTTTTTGCGCATGCATTCATGGGTGATGAAGGCAGGATTGGAGTAATAGTAATGCATGGGAGCGTACCGGGTGAGCTTACCAAGGACCAGCCACCACCAATATCATTCGTGAGAGGGGTTGTTGTGTACTCTGTCATAATGAGTGAAAGAATCTGGCGGTTCTAACAAGACCCCTGCCTTTTGAAGGTCAGTTTCATTTATGAGCATACAATCAGTTTTAACCGTTGGAGAGTCGATAGCTATCCAGTCCTTGGAGACAAGTCTTGCTGAGGTCTTTATGCCTTGGTTAGCAAGATATTCATCCAACTTGTTAGCTTCCCTTCTCACCGCAGCGAAAGAGACGCCTCTCACTTCCCCTATGCTATCTTTGATTTTGTGTAAGATTCTGTTAATACGCCAGCATTCGAAGACCTTAGCAACGCTATGTCCTTGTTGCAACTTCCTGTAATCTTGGATAGCAACATTGGAGTCGCCCTCAATAAGCAGGGGCCAGTAGTTGTTTTGCTTGGCAATTTCTATGCCATTTTCTAGCGCGTGGAGCTTTGCCGTATTATTCGTGGTATGCCCCAGATTGCTGTAGTAAATCCAAAGGATGGAACCTGAGGGTTACGGAACACACCGCCAAAATCCGCCATTCTTGGGTTGTTCTTGGATGCTCCATCATAATTGAGCTTGCTGAAGGAATGGTCTGGAGGATGCCAAATGGACAGAGGCAAGGGAGAGATAGAATTGGTGGGGGCGATGCAGCAGGAAGGGGGGGGGGGGGGGGAGTTGAGAAGGGAAAGGATTCTGCAATCATCCACAGAGGGAGGGTTTGGGGGGTTCTAGAGATTGGCTATGGAGGCCGATTCGCGGAGAGTACATTTAATTTTTTGGAGCATGTGTTCTTCCTTAGAGGTCGAATTCATGAAAATACGGGAGTTTCACTCCTTCCAAAGGGCCCAGAAGATGATGCCCGGGAGGAGATTCCAGGATAAATTAATGAGGGGTTGACTGGAGAAGGCAGGGTGTTAATTTTCCAGAGAGGAATGGATGGAATCAAGAGTGTGGTCAGAGGCTTTGAAGACATGAAGGAACCAAGACCAGATGTTGGAGGCATAGGGGCAAGTGTTGAGGATATGATTGGTCGTTTCTGCCTTAGAGTGGCATAGCGTGCATACTGAAGGTCCTATGAATCCTTTCTTTTGAAGATTATCCCAAGTAAGAATTTTCTTGTGCATAACCAGCCAGAGAAAGAGAGTAATCTTCGGCCAGTGTTTCCTGCTCCAGAGATTGTGCCATTTGCGATCTAGTTGGATGGGGGTAGGATTTTGCAAGATGTTGTAAGCTTCTTTGATATTGAATTTCCTTGCCGCATTAGTGCCCCAGCGCAGGATGTCTGATCCTTCTTCCTTTTGAATTTGCCTATTATTTAGTTCCTCTGCTAGGATATTGATCGGCTGATGGAGATGGTTGGGAAGAAAATCTTGGATGTTCACCCATTCCCTCCATTCTGAGTCTCTCGTGAGTTTCCAGTAATATTTGACTCTGCTTTTTTTATGCGCTTCAAGCTGCTCTTTGATTGGCCTGTAGATATCCAAATAAAATTTGGGTCGTTGCTCCCAAGCATCCACCCAAAATAAGGCATTCTGACCATTACCTATCTCCCAGAAGCTATGGTTTTGAATGAGCATTCTATTGTCCCACGCTTGGTTCTAGATAGGAGATCCTTTTAGGTTTCCCAAAAGCCTAATAAGAGAGTCCAAAGGGAGTATGGGGGCATATTTGGCCTTCCAAGGCAAGGCCCAATGAGAGGAAGGATGAGTGAGCCAATGCCACCAGGTTTTGGCTCCCAGAGCCCTTCCCAAGAGGTCTAGATCATGAAGGCCAAGACCGCCCGTGTCTTTGGGAGAGCAATTTTTTTCCCAAGCCACCAAAGCCCACTTTCTTTTATTGGCCTTGCCTTTCCAGAGGAAATCCTGCTGAATGGCTCTGATCTGGTTTGAGATGGATCTCGGAGCAGCCATGGCCGAGATTTGGTAGAGGGGCATGGCCTGAAGAACAGAGCGAACCAGGGTTAATCTTCCAGCAAGGTTGAGGGACCAAAAGGTCTAGTTAGAGATTTTTTTCTTGAGCTTGGAGATGAGGGGTTCCCAATTCAAGTAGGCCAAAGGTTTGTCCGTAAGGGGAACACCCAGGTAATTGGAGGGGAAACTGCTCTTCTGGAATCCAAGGATGAAGGTGATGTGTTTTTGGATGGCGGTGGGGGTGTTGAGAAAAAATATTTTTGACTTGACATTATTTACAACAGAGCCAGAGGCCAGGGAGAAGTCATCTAGAATTTTCTTGAAAGCAAGGGCTTCCCTGGCCGTAGGGAAACCCATAAGGATATTATCGTCCATAAATTGCTGGTGGGTTGAGGGAGGGGGGGTAGAGATTAAGGCCAGAGAGGAGATTGCAAGAAGAGGCAGCCGAGATGGACCTGCCCAGACCCTCCGCCATGATGACAAAGAGGAAAGGGGAGAGAGGATCCCCTTGTCTAATTCCCCTCGAAGGGTTGATGATAGAGGTAGGGGAGCCATTAAGAAGGATTGAGAAGAAAGCCCCTAAAACCAGAGCCATGATCTAATTGATGCAGTCGTTGTTGAACCCGAAGGCTGCTAACATATTTCTGATGTAATTCTAGTTGATCTTATCAAAATCCTTGGACATATCTAGCTGAATTAGCATGCCCTGTTTGCCCTGATATTTGAGTGAGTGGATGATTTCCTGCAAGAGGATGATGTTGTCCATGATTTGTCTGCCCTCAACATACCCCGTTTGATTTTCTGAGATCAAGAGAGGCAAGAGTGGTTTGATGCAATTGGCTAGAACCTTGGAGATAATCTTGTATATTACATTGCAGAGAGCAATGGGTCTAAATTGATCCGGAGTGTCTGCTCTGTCTGATTTAGGAATGAGCACCAGAAAGTAGCGTTGAGGGAGGGAAAGATGGATTTCTTCACTCTAGATTCCTCCACTAAATCATAGACCTCATCCTTAATCGTGCTCCAGCAAGCCTTATAGAAGTCGATGGTAAAGCCGTCCGGCCCGGGTGCCTTGCCATTTGGCATTGACTGAATAGCCTCTTGTACTTCCTCAATGGTAATACTTTTTAGCAGCATTTGATTATGTTCTCTAGTCAAAATAAACGAGATGTTGTTGGTGATCTTCCTGATATGATCCTCGTTGTGTTGACCCCCATCTTTGAGGATGCTTGAGAAGTGCTGATGCAGTTCTTCCTCAATTTCCTGATGGGTATTGAGCACATGACCCTGCTTATTTTTGAGGTTGAGAATCCTGTTGTGCTTTCTATGTTGGATCATGGATTTATGGAAGAAGGCAGTGTTTTTCTCCCCATCTTTGAGCTAGTTGATCCTTGATTTATGTCTCCAAAGGGTTTCTTCTTGGGAGACCCTATCCTCCCATTGTTTCTGTAATTCCATTTCAGCTTGTTTGGTTTCCTCTGTCAGTCCATTTTGAATGATTTTTGTTGAATTGCTCTCATTTTTAGCTCTAACACTTTTTTCTCCGTAGTGATGTCTCCGAAGGTTTCCTGGTTCCATTTTTTTAATTCCTGCTTGATGAATTTTAGTCTCTGATGGAAGCCATGCATCTTGCTGCCTTTCTGAGGGAGCGAAGTGGCCCACCATTCCTTAATTTTGTCTTGGAAATCAGGGTGGGAGAGCCAGAACGCCTCAAACCTAAAGGGAGCGTTTTTCGACCTCTGAGAGATCTTGATGTTTAAAACTATCGGCCAATGGTTTGAGCCGACTTACGGAGAAATACTGGCCTCTGTTTCCAGAGAGGAGAGGAATAACTCTTCTGAGAGAAGAAAGCGATCAAGTCTAGAGGCGATTTGACGCTCACCCCCTCTCCTGTTATTCCAGGTATAGATGCCATTTTTAGTTGGAGTATCGATGAAGCCCAGATCAACTATCATATTTTGGAAGGCTTGAGAGTTTGAGAAGTACACGCCTTTTTTCACCCAAGTTTAGTATCATATTGAAGTCACTAGCTAGGAGCTGGTACTTATGATCAAGAGATTGGAGGAAGGATTTGAGATGATTGAGCCAGTCCAAGCGTTCGTGAATTGTGTGGGGACCGTATACATTGGTAATACATAGATTTTCTTTAGTTCCTGTTATTTGGAGTATTGTGGTGAGGGCATGTCTGGAGGAAAAGGAGTTGATCAGATGAAACCTAGAGTCTTTCCAAAACGTAGCTATGCCTCCAGCAATGCCCAAGGCGGAAATGGCTACATGACTGTAATGCTTCCTAAAGCAGGCTTGTTGGATGGACATCATTTCAGTCAGTCCACTTTTTGTTTCTTGTAGCATTAGAATATCCATTTCTCCTGAGGTAACCTTGGATTTGAGGATCCTTTTTTTTGTAGGACTATTGAGTCCCCTAATGTTCCAACATGTGCAGATCATAATAAAATATTGGGAGTTAGAGATAGAACCTTTACCTTGCCCGCATTGATGATTTCATTGCTGAGCTCTTGGAGGTGTTGACTGTTTGTTTTCCATCCTCTCCTTTTTGGTTGCCCTTTTGTGATTTGGTTGTTGGCTTTAAGGTTCACTTTGATTCCTCCAACTTGGTTTTTTCCTTTGCTTTTGGAAGTTTTGTTGCAGAGTATATGCTTCTTCAATTCTTTGGAGGTAGTCTTATAGTATACCCTCAAACCCTTTTGAGGTCCATTCCTTTGAGATATTCTGCAGGTCCATTCCCATTAAGATGTCCTTTATCGCTTTTTCCTCTGAAGTAGGTAGGTCTTGTGTGAAGTCCATTTCATTTTCCTCTTGAATTGCTTGTTCTGCTTGAGAGAGATTGATTGTGTTCTCCATATCTGTGTCCATTTCCTTGTTTTGTTCATTGTTCTGATTCTTGCTGTTGCTATACTGTTTGATTTCCTCTGTTGTAGGAGAAAATATTTCATATCTATTTTGTTGTGCCTGCTTTGGGATTTCTCTTCCAGTGTTGTTCCTTCTACTTTTCCTGCTTTTGTGACTTACTTTGATGAATCCTTGCTCATCCTTTGTGCTTGATGGACTTTCTTTTGGGGGTGGTTGGTTCTGTGGGAAGTCTCTAAAGAGATGACCATGCTCGTGGCATTTCCTGCAACGAAATGGTATATGTTCATAGTCCACCGCTTGAGTCCAAGTTTCGTCTCGAAAGTTCAGTTGATGGCTTCTGGAAGGGCGCCAGAGACATCAATATATGCATAGATTCGAGCATATGAAATATAATGACCATTCTTAGTACCCTCTGACATCTTGATGTATTCTCCCAGACTGTTGCCAATGGCTTGGAGAACCGAAGGTGCCCAGTAGTCCATAGGGAGAGAATAAAGTCTTACCCAGACTGGGACTCGAGTGAAGTCTTCTTTTTCAGGAGTAAAGTTCTCCTTCCATAATCTTATGTAAAGACCTGTAGAGTTGAAAAAATACGGACCCCCTTCAAATATTCTATCCTTGTCTTCCAGGAGAGCAAAGACAATAGTGAAGAAACCCTTCAATCCGAGCTGAAGTTCTATTGCCCCTTTAGGGTTCCATTTAGCTTGGATCCAGCCTTTAAGGGCTCTTTCTAAGGGCCAGATTCCCATAAATTTACATATGATGGCATGTTATTTCATGTATTCTTTGTATACTTCTATATCAGGATCCTGAATGACTATTTCTGGGATCTTCGCTGCTTTAGGGTGGCATACATGCGTATTTTGCTTCTCTTCATGATCCTTCTCTTTAGCCTCAAATTTTTTACCATCCTGGTTCTTTGATAGGTGTATTGTCCGCTCAGAATCCCCTGTCTTATCTTGGTGACCATTTGCAGAGCAAACCTGCTTGGGGCCATGGTTATCTTTGTCTTTTTCCTGACATGGAGAGCTCGGACGTAGCTCCAAATCCAAACGGGGAGAGGTTGAAGATTTTATTAGGCGCGTGAAGAACGAAAGGTTAGGAGTGTGGGAGGAGCCCACAACCTGCTCTTTGAAAGAGGACCTCGCGTGGCGAATATTCTGCTCCATAACAGACGCCACAGAGGCCAGGTGCAGAGCAAGGCAGGGCCACAGGCGCAGAGCCTACAGCAACCCTGGGTTGGCCGCAGAGGAACCCAAGGGATAGGGAAAGAGCTAGGGTTCAGTTGCAGACCATCAGCTTCATCTAAAATAATATCTTATTATTACCGCTAAAATTCCAAATTTCCAAGTACTTTCCTTTTCATTTTTCATTTTATCTATTATTTAAACTTCACCGACTACTTAATAAATTTAATTATTTGGCATTAATAATGCTTAAAACATATGTTGTTTTCATATTGGCTAACATGTGAAGTGGTACAAGTGCGCTAACACTATCTACCATTCATTTTTGCTTGCACACTTTAATATTTTTTTTATCGTACTTTGAATTTTAGAATTTGGCTAACCTATGTTGTTTTTCATATTGGCTAACATGTGAAGTGGTACAAGTGCGCTAACACCATCCACCATTCATTTTTGCTTGCACAATTTAATATTTTCTTTTATCGTACTTCGAATTTTAGAATTTTTTAATGGAGATGGTGATATATATATATATATATATATATATATATATATATATATATAATAACGTGAAATTATGTATTTAGTATATATATTATTTTTAAATATAAAAATTGGATAGAGCTAATATTTAGTAAATTAATAATAGCAAAAGACACAAGATCCCACCCTCAAAAGACAATTACACATGCACACTTTTATGCATTGCTTCTATGATGATGGTGATGATCTATAATCACCTTATCCATAATTTAAAGTTTTTTCATTACATTGTGAGATTTTAATGACATTCCAAATGAAATTCAACAAAGTTACATTACATTTATATTTGAGAAAGAATAAATATTTTAAATAAAACAAAAAATTACATTGAATTTAAGGTGTGTATAAATAATGAATAATATAATATGAAGATTAATTTTGTATATGCTAGTGTTAATTATTTATAATATATATAAAATATTAATGATTTAATATTTAGTATTCAGTTCCAACTTGAGGGTTTTCATTCTAGGGTTTTGGTTTTGGTTTTGTTTTTTTCATGGAAACATTTTGTGGAGTAAGGGTTAGGGATGGGAATGGAATTTTTTTTTTTAGAATGGTGGTGGTCGGCTGAGATAAGGAACCATTCACATATTTCAAGTACCCTGGAACTCATTCTGGATTTTCCTTGCAAGATTTAGGAAAGGGAGGTGCAAGAAATGACTTAGGTAAGAAGTATGGAATTAACATGAAAGCACAAGGAGGCAAGCACAATATTTTGATAGCCTCAACCAACTCTTGCAATTATAATACAATAGAGATCCCACACTTTGATATCATTGACCAATAGATTCAAGCTCTTCGAGACTACACACATGAACATACCATCATTTTCAAGTTTATGGATATCTGGCTAAGTGAGCAATCACACCTCCGGTGGATCGAACAAAAATGGTGTCCAAAATGTTAGTTCTGTAGAAATTAGCTGAATAAATCACTTATTCAATGAAGATTAACCCGATCATACATCAATTTCGAATTGCATGCATAACACATAACCCTCTTCTACAATTAATTGTCACATGCGGAAATAACATAGAAGCAATCGCACATCAAATCAATCACACACATTAACTCAGTATGTATGGGGAAAGCCTATAGCTGAAAACCCCCCAGCTATTGTGTATATTATAATGGAGAAATCATGTAACAATCATAGTACAAAAACTCTTCACAAGCTCTCATGCACTACCTCCCATGCTACACACTATCAAGCTAGATCTAGCAAATCACTTGCTCCAATCCTTAGCCACATGATAGCCAACCTTGATTGCGTATTTCAAAGCTATGGGATGGCCTCTTTATATAGATAAACCACCAGCCTAAACTTTGCAATACTCATCGCTTACTCCACCTATCTATGTGTTGCAAATAGCAACAGTATAGTTACAACTGATAACTAACTCTACCCTTTCATCTATCTCTTTCACTGGTCTCCACTGAACTGATCATGCACTGTAGTGAACTGAAGTGTTCTTGAGTTGACTAATGAGTTAATATTTAGTAAATTAAATATTATTTAATTTACTCCTCTCATATCTAGTTGATTAGTTAGTTAACTAATCCCAACTAGTTCAACTAAAACAAACAGAACACAACTCCACTACTTGTCCCGTTAACTCCTCCAAAACTCCTGCCACTGAAGTCTAACTGAAGCCAACCATGCAAGATGCCATAAAACCCTAGGAACCACGTGATTCCTTGTGTCAGTTGCATGAGCCACCTCCATGACTCAAACTGAAGTGCGCCAAGAGAGTAAACTGCTTTTTATAGTCAAAATATTATTAAGGGTAAATAATATTTGACTTCCATATTTTTAGGAGATCAGTCTAAAAATAGCCTGGGTCCTAAAAATTAGGGTCTCATCTATTTTTACCGACATGTCGCATACTCCAAGAATCTCCAAGTAAAATTCCCAAATTATGCTCCGTATGTCTAAAAATAGACATAGTCTAAAAATAGACTTTGCGCCAGAATTTGCCTGCGGGCCCACTTAGTGAAGGCGACTTCATTTCACTAAGCTCCATCATCTTGCTGCATTCTCAACACTCCCTCTCGGCAAGATATGGATTATCTGCAACCCCTATCCTGCCTCTGTGGAATTCGAACTTGCTCCTGGTGAGCGCCTTCGTCAGGATGTCGGCATCCTGATCCTCCATGGGAACATATGAAAGCATCATGATTCTCCGCTGAACACAATCTATGATATGATGGTACCTGATGTCGATGTGTTTGGACCTATCATGAAATACTGGATTAGCCGAGAGTTTAATGCAACTCTGGTTATCACAGTAAATCACTGTAGGCTCCAAATGCAACTCGAACAATCCAACGAGGATCTTCCTCATCCAAATAGCCTCGCATGCAGCCAAGCTTGCTGCCATGTACTCGGCCTCTGCTGAACTGAGTGCCACGGATCTCTGCTTCCTGCTGTACCATGAAACTGTTATTGACCCAATGCTAAAAACTCCTCCAGATGTGCTCTTTCAGTCTGTTGGGCTCCCTGCCCAATCTGCATCAGTGAAGCCGGAAAGCTTCGCTCCATCCTTCTGTCTGTACCATAGACCATATCCCGATGTGCCACTAAGATAACGCAATACATGCTTGCCTGCCTTCCAGAAGAGCTTGGTAGGCTTAACCATAGCTTGCGAAAGCTGGTTAACAGCATAGCATATATCGGGTCGTGTATTGACCAGATACATAAGCGACCCCACCAACTGTCGATAGACGGTGGCATCCACTACCTCTGCTGAAGTAGCATCCTCCTTCCTCCAACCACCAGGAAGAGGAGTGTCAACAGGCTTGCAGCCATGCATGTTGAACCTCTCCAGAATCTCCCGGGCATACTTGCCCTGAGAAACAAACAGTCCTCCACTGCGCTGCCAAATCTCCAATCCCGGGAAATAATGAAGGATGCCCAAGTCCTTCATCTCAAACTCTCGTGCAAGATCCTCCTTGCATGAAAGTATCAACTGCTCATCGCCAGTCAAAATCAGATCATCTACATACGGTACGATGATCAACAGCTTCCCCTCCACCACAATCTGGTACAGGTTTGGATCCGCCTCACTCTTGGAGAATCCAAGCCCGGTGAAGTAGCTGTCTATCCGAGTGTACCAAGCACGAGGTGCTTGCTTCAGCCCATACGGTGCTCTCTTGAGTCGGCACACATGCGACTCACTGCTGAAGATCTCAAAACCTTCAGGCTGCTCTATGTACACCTCTTCCTCAATAACTCCATTGAGGAACGCAGTCTTCACATCCATCTGATGAATGTGCCACCCCATCTGCGCTGAGAGAGCAAGGATCGTCGGTATGGAAGAGTACCTTGCGACAGGTGCAAAAGTCTCCTCATAGTCAATCCCCTCGATCTGTGAGAAGCCACGGGCGACAAATCTCGCCTTGTACTTCTCCACACTCCCGTCAGCCGCCTGCTTCACCTTGTAGATCCATCGCGAACCTACAACTGATTTCCCAACAGGTCTTGGGACAATCTCCCATGCACTGTTCCTGATGATCGAATCATATTCTTCGATCATGGCATCAACCCATGCGGGTTCCTCCACAGCTTCCTCAAAAGAGGATGGCTCTGTCACAACACATTGACTCATAAGAGCCATGTATCAAGTGTACCGATCCGGTGACTGTCTCTGTCTGCGCTGTGCTGTAGGTGGTCCTACAACCTTCTCTGCATCCCGAGCCAGTCGCTCAGCTTCTGTAGTGCGCATGCGCCCTCTGATGGTTGGCGCTGCCTGGGTGGTTTCTTCCACCTCCTGAACCTCCTCTTGTGGGTGATCCACATCCGGAAGCTCCTCCTTAGGAACTAACAGCTCCTCATCTGCATGCAAGTGTAGCTCCCTCTCAAGCGAACACTGCATGGCTTTCTCCTCCTGAAATTTTATATCCCGTCGCACAACAGTCTTTCGACTGTCTGGCACATACACTCGATAGTTATGGGGTGTATCAGTGTACCCCACAAATATTCCAACTTCAGCAGTTGGATCCAGCTTCCTTCTTGCATCCTTCGTCACATGCATGTAGACAGGAGAACCAAAAATCCGCAAATGGGAAATATCAGGCCTCTTGCCAGAATAAGCCTCCTCTGGTGTACTCATGCCAAGAACCTTGTGAGGACAGCGGTTCTGCACATACACTGCTGTATTGCATGCCTCAGCCCACAAGTGAAGGGGTAGGCCCTGATCATGCAACATCGCCCGTGCAGCACCCACAATCGTTCTATTCTTCCGCTCAGCCACCTCGTTCTGCTGTGGGTTATGGGGTGCGATGGGCTCTCTCCGAATCCCTTCTCCGCTGCAGAACTCCTTGAATTCAGCCGAGATGAATTCACCACCGTTATCACTCCTTAGAGCAATCACCTTCTTCCCCGACTCCTTCTCGACCAGTGCTTTAAACTCACAGAACTTGGCGAATGTATCGCTCTTCTTCTGCATGAAGAATATCTGACCTTTCGAGAGAAATCATCAACAAAGATCACATAATACTGTGCTTTGTTGTCGAAGCAAACGAGAAAAAGGCACACACGTACGTGTGAACTCTCTCGAGATCGATAGGTGAGCGCGACTATCCTTCGTGAAAGGTGTAAAAGGTGGCTTTCATACTTAACTAAGTACACCTTGCCTTGATCGAGGCTAGCAAGGGAATTAAAAGTCCGGTAAGAAATACAGCTGCCCGAGAATCTTCAAAGCTCCATGGTGAAGATGGCCCAATATCCTGTGCCATAGTTCGCCCTCATCATCCCGACTCACCACATCTCCAGCCTTGCATGCCATAGCTGCGCAGTCATCTACCTGCAACTGATAAAGGTTCTGAGTTCGAACCCCTATCTTCCGGGTCTCTCCAGTAGTCTTACTGCGCAGGAAGGCTTTTCCTTCGCTGAAGACCACATCATACCCCTTATCCTCCAACATCGCTACTGAAATCGGGTTCTTCTTCAATCCAGGTACATGCATGACATCCTTTAGTACAAAGGGTTTACCAGACTCCCTCTGAAAGGATACGGTACCGATACCAGTCGCATTGTATCTACCGTCATCGCCCATCTCGATGTGCATACCCAAATCTTTGTCCTCCAGATCTGAGAACAACTCCCGATCTCCCGTCATATGAAATGACGCACCGCTGTCCAAGAACCACACCGATCCCAGCATACTTGAAACTAAGCATGCAATCAGTGAAACTTTGACGACCACCCCCACACTTCCCAGCTCATCTCTGCACTGAGTGAACTTCGTGAGGTATTTGGCGATGCTGTCGCCCTTCTCCATCTTGATGTTCCTGAGCTTATCTTTGAGCGCCAGCTTCCTTTGGTCACTCTTACTCTGGAATAGATCCGTCAAATCTTTCCACATTAAATATGGAGTAGCCTTTCCATGAAGGCTGGATACAATATGATCCTTGACGCCCTCCAACAGGATCCTTCGACATTTCGCGATCTTCTTTTGCCATGCATCGACCAAAGCTGCATCAGTGGGCTTTGGGACATCCGCATCCACGAACTCCTTCAGACCATTGTCTTCTAACACTGCTTCCATTCGATCCTTCCATGCAACATAGTTCGAACTGCCTTCAAGAGCATATTCGAGCCGCAAACCATTGAAAGAAGACATCTTTCAACACCGGCACCAAGAAGAACAACCTTCTGCAAAATTCGAATTCCAAACTCCAAGCTCTATCGCTTCCGATCTACACTTGAAAACAAATTATTTCCAAATCAGAGATTGATTGCAAAGGGCATTCACCAGATCTTTCACCTTACAAAGAAGGATGAATATTCCGGAGGCTACCTGGCCCGCATGCAGACTCTGTCCGAGGAAATAAGTTTGCAATCACCGTAATAGATCTCGACAATTAATCTCGCTCTGATACCATGTAGAAATTAGCTGAATAAATCACTTATTCACTGAAGATTAACCCGATCATACATCAATTTCGAATTGCATGCATAATACATAACCTTCTTCTACAATTAATTGTCACATGCGGAAATAATATAGAAGCAATCGCACATCAAATCAATCACACATTAACTCAGTATGTATGGGGAAAGCCTATAGAGCGAAAACCATGACTATTGTGTATATTATAATGGAGAAATCATGTAACAATCATAGTACAAAACTCTCACAGCTTCTCATGCACCTCCATGCTACACACTATCAGCTAGATTTAGCAAAACACTCCCAATCCTTAGCCACTTGATAGCCAACCTTGATTGCGTATTTTGTGCTAGGTGATGGCCTCCTTATATAGATAAACCACCGGCCCTAAACTTTGCAATACTCATAGCTTACTCCACCTATCTATGTGTTGCAAATAGCAACAGTATAGTCACAACTGATAGCTAACTCTACCCTTTCATCTATCTCTTTCACTGGTCTTCACTGAAGTGATCATGCACTGTAGTGAACTGAAGTGTTCTTGAGTTGACTAATGAGTTAATATTTAGTAAATTAAATATTATTTAATTTACTCCACTCACATCTAGTTGATTAGTTAGTTAACTAATCCCAACTAGTTCAACTAAAACAAACAGAACACAACTCCACTACTTGTCCCGTTAACTCCTCCAAAACTCCTGCCACTGAAGTCTAACTGAAGCCAACCATGCAAGATGCCCTCAAACCCTAGGAACCACGTGATTCCTTGTGTCAGTTGCATGAGTCACCTCCATGACTCAAACTGAAGTGCGCCAAGAGAGTAAACTGCTGTTTATAGTCAAAATATTATTAAGGGTAAATAATATTTGACTTCCATATTTTTAGGAGATCGGTCTAAAAATAGCCTGGGTCCTAAAAAATAGGGTCTCATCTATTTTTACCGACATGTCGCATACTTCAAGAATTTCCAAGTAGAATTCCCAAATTATGCTCCGTATGTCTAAAAATAGACATAGTCTAAAAATAGACTTTGCGCCAGAATTTGCCTGCGGGCCCACTTAGTGAAGGCGACTTCATTTCACTAAGCTCCATCATCTTGCTGCATTCTCAACAAGTTCAAGCTTTAGTTAGGATCTAAAGGCTTTTTCACAACAATATTTGATAACTTGGAAGATAGGATCACATCTTTGAAGGTGGATCCTATTTCTATAATGAAACGAGCCTATATATGCACTTCTAGGTGAAGTTCTCTTTTCTTGAAAAAGATGATTTTAAATTGGTACTGTTATGGAGATGTCTTTATTCCCTTCCCATAGATTATTGGTTACCCTCAATGTTGGAGGGTATTGGAAATACCCTAGGGAGATTTGTCAAGATGTCTGATGCAACAAAGATAGGGTGTTGCACTTCATAAGTTGGTATTTATATATATATAGATGTCTCTGATTCTCTACCAGAAGTGATTCATCTCATATTTAGGGATGAAGAATGGGTGTAGACCATAGATTACAAACACATCCCCTTCCATTATAGGAAGTTAAATGACCATGATCATCTCTTTTGAGATTTCCCTCTCAATGTGGTGACTCCACCTTCCAAGCCCAAACTGAATCAGAAGAACAAGGGTTTACTAGTGTAAACCCCAAATCCAGGAACTTCAAAAAAGGGCTAGATAAGGCATTCAACTCTAAGGTAGGGACCACGAACAAGTATGAAGTTTTGGAGGAATACCCAAAGGAACCTCCCATAATATAAATAAAATCAAATGCTCTCCAAGGATTGGATAATGAGCCTCCTCTATCCAACCTTGAATAGTTGTAACCTTTACTCTCTGAAATCCCCCTGTAGTTCAACCCAAATTGGGACATTGATATGGAGATTAATGATGATTGTGGGATAGACGCAAGGGATGGAAAGGAGATGGATATGGGTGTTCTTGACATCCACAAAATAGTAGAGGATTGGAAAAAAAAGGCATGGACTCATCCTTGAGGAGCACCTGCAGAAAATCCAACTAGCATATCTACAAAATGACACATGAAAAATATCAGTCACTAAATGCCCTTTTGAAGACACTCAATGGTTTGGACTTAAAATTATCATCAATGAAGATCAATCTTGTAGAAATTCCTTATATATTCAAACTGCTAATTGTAATTTACTAAAACAATAGACTTGAATCTACTCTACCAATTGCGGAAACAATTAAACGATCACAAAGCATACAAGAGAAATAATTCAATCAAAACATTACACAATTATTTCCTAGGGAAAGCCACAAATAAAAACCCTGCTATATGTATATTGCATTAGTCAGAAAATATGAGAAGATTTTAATGTTTTGCTCAAGCCTGAGCGACCTCTGCACTATCTCTATCTGTCTCACTACTTCCTAGACAAGTCTAGGCAAATACTTAACTAAATTTTGGCTTTCCTAAGTCCCTATTTCCTTGCATTGTTTCCTTGGGAATTAGACCCTACTAATTAGGGAAATTCCTCATCCACAAATACACAATTCATCCGGGAACTTCTTCTAACTGCATGAACGAACTATACAATTTGTATGATTATACAATTGATAGTACACTTCCCTTGAACTCCAATCTCAACTTGGTAACTCTCAGATTTGACGTGCATGAGTTATTTATGAGTGAATCATCAATTAACTAGTTGAACAGTGGAAAAATAATAACCATGGTCATGGGACATGTATTCCAAGTTGAATGTTGGGCAAAACATCCTGGTGTTGGTGTTCATTTGGTTTCTTATGACTAAAGAAATTGGAAATGGCAATGACAAACGCTTTGGAAAGGAAAGAAACATTAATTGACATTTTATTTATGAAAATAATGGAAATTAGGATAAAAGGAAGGTGAAAGGTTACATGTTGCATGTGAGGAGGAAAATGAAGGAAAATAATGGAAATTGAAGAAAATAGAGGCCTTGTTGATAAAAAGGATTATGAAGATCAGTTCACAACATTTTTCAATTTAACCTTTTGTTAGTTTAGTTTTGGAGCTCTCTCTCTCTCTCACACACTCTTGGACACTTAACGTTTTCTTGGATCACTTCAACATTAGATCAAGGGAAAAAAAAGGCAAAGGGAAGAAAAAATAAAGCAAGGAAGAGCATAATCAAGCGACTACAATGGAATTGTTTGCAGGAATTGATTTTCATGTGTGATTCCCTTGCTAGTTTTGGCATGCATGGTATATGCATGTGTGGTTTTGGTTCTCTTGTTGTCATTCGCATGGGTCTTTCTAGGTGTGACGGTGTTCTCCAACCTTTCCTTGGCATTTTTGGATAGCCATGGTGTGGTGGGCTCTCTTGTATTTGGTTGAACTGGATTGTCGGATGGATTTGAAGCTTAGTGCAGTGGTCTTAGGATTATTCACAAGGCCTAGGAATCCTAGGATGAGATACACGATAAAACTTGGTTGTGAATACCTGGATTGGGCCTAGGAATCCTCAACTAGATAATGGCGAGATACACGGTAAAGCCCAGAGGTTAGTACCATTGATTGGGCCTAGGAATCCCTTGACTGGTAATGGCGAGATACATGGTAAAGACCAGAGGTTAGTACCATTGATTGGGCCTAGGAATCCCTTGACTGGTAATGGCAGGATACATGGTAAAGCCCAGAGGGTGGTGACCTCGTAGGCCTAGGAATCCCTTGACCGGTAATGGCGGGATACACAGTAAAGCCAAGAGGTTGAGACGGAAAAATTCCTCACAGTTTAGGTGGAGAAATCCGGAGGCATCCATGCTTGTTGACGCCCTAGTGATATGACGGGGATTGCGGTAAAAGCTAGAATTTGATCCCTCTCGGCGCATGATAGATCTAAGGTTAGATAAATCTAAATTGGTGAATAGTGACAATTAACAAAAAAAATTGTTATTAAGTCAGTTAATTTAAAATTTCTTTAATAATTACTTAAATCTTAAACAACATTAAATCAAAAAATAATATATTTGTGTTATACTCAAATATTAAACAACTTTGAATGAGATAATACAATCAAATAATATATATATATATAAAAGGTAGAATAATTTTCCTATATATATTAAAAAAAACATGAAAACATTAGTATTTAAGACATATTCTTATTCTAAATATAAATAAATAATCAATCAAAAACCATCATAAAAATTTATATCACAAGACTTTATCAAATGAACTAATTTTAAAAGTTTATATTCCAAAACATATCCTTATTCAAAATATAGATAAACAATCAATCAAAAACTATCATAAAAATTTATATAGCAAATTTACCTACTTTATCAAATAAATGAATTTTAAAAGTTTATATTCCAAAAAACTAAACTAATTGTAAAAGTTTATGTTCCAAATATATATCTGATAAATATATTATTTTTTTTTTTTTTTAAATGAATATATATGCTAAACCATTAAGAAGATGGTCTTATATGTGATTATGCTTTTTACACTCACAATGGTATTTACAGCCCCTAATATATGGCAAATATAGTGAACACTGGCACGATCTGTAGAGTTCTAACTACTATTAACCAGCGAAGTATGAGACAGTGACTGGCATCCAATGACCTAAATGACAAGCAGTGTTTCACACCTTGCAACCCTACTATACCATGGCACCCACTGCCAAAAAGCCTTTGAAGCTTTGTGAGCTGCCCTTGAGCTTGGGCCACCCCGAGTTATTCAGGTGCTCCAACAACCTGCAACGTTCCACACTCGGTAACCCTACTATCTCATGGCATCCGCTAACAAAAAGCATTCGAAGCTTTGTGAGTGGCAGCGACCCTTGCATTGTCTTGAGCTTCTTACATTAACATCCGGCATTGTCTACAGTAGGCAACAATTTCAACTAATAGTTTTTTAAGATTATTTTTTTTAAATAGTGGGATGTTTGAATTGTTTTTAGGAGAGAATGGATTTAACACTGTGAAATACTTGATAACTATAACCAAAATTTCAAAAAAAATTCAAAATTTTGTTAAAATTATATTGAAATTTCCATTATTTTCCAAACTAAACCATTATTTTCTATTCGTGCACTTATCTCGATTGCAATGATTGAAATTTGTTTCCATAAATGAAAGTAGAAGTTTGAGTGGACATAAATTTCCAAGGGAATTTGGAAACATTTGCAGAAGGGAAGCACGTTTCTAAAGAAAGGTGTTCCACTCTATTAAAATTCCCAGAAGAATTTGGAAGTTTCTGCAAACTGGAAGCACCGTATTAGGATAGATGTTTGCCTCGAACTAAATTTTCAAAGAGAATTTTGCAACTCGATACGATGGGAGGTGTGTTAAATCTCCGAAGGAATCGAGCTGCGACATCATTGTTGAGAATGATCGGGATTTCAAAGAGCGCATGTGATTAGGATAGATGTTTGCCTCGAACTAAATTTTCGAAGAGAATTTTTTATTTCCAACTCGATATGATGGGAGGTGTGTTAAATTTCCGAAGGAATCGAGCTGCGACATCATTGTTGAGAACGATCGGGATTTCAAAGAGCGTATGTGACAAAACTAATTGGGCAAAGTTTCGAGTTTGGGTGCTCCAAATGGATGAAGGAATGGAACTAATTGGGCAAAGTTTCGAGTTTGGGTGTTCCAAATGGATGAAGGAATATCCATTTGAGGTGGTTCGACAGCCATTTATACTTTGGAAACGCTAAAAGTGTAGCCCACATATTTATTTTTAGCAAGTGGAGAGGCCCTGCAATGTTGACGTTTCAACACTGAGAAGAGTACATACATGTGACCATTGTGTTCGAGATTCAATCGTACACTTACAACCAATTATTTCTCAATGGAAAGATGGGTAGGATGCGGTAGAAAATGTTGGGCAAGCATCAAATAGATTTGCGTGTCTTTCAAACTCTTAAGGTTTTTGTTTTTTCGAATGAGGAAATAAAGTTGTGTCTCTTTCAACCCCTTTCAACATCTTAGTTTGGGTGTCTCTCAAATTCCTAAGTTTGTGTGTCTCTCAAATCCCCCTAGTTTATAGTCTTGCTCAAGAGTGGAACACAAGATTTGTGGGAACCAAACCTCCCCCACCTAATCATTGTACCACATTCTCGAGATGAAACCCATAAGTTAGATGGAGCTAGGAGTTGGTTGTTAGAGGGTGTTGATGGTTGGAATGCTTCACCAATGGTTAGGGGATCTCCCCAGTGCAAAGATCCAATTAGACCTTACACCATCTGGGATAGAAGTCTCATTCGGTATGTGGGCCTAGTTGCCACCATGCTTGTTTGTCAATTTGTTTTGGGTAGAATGAGTGAAAGAAAGGAAGCCTTTTTTTTTTTTTAAATATTACCTCAATGTATTAAACTTCTCATTACACCCTTGGCTCCTTAAGTGGAATTTTTTTTTTTTTACCTAAAGAAATCATGCATGGAGCAGCTCTCAAGTGTACATAGTCCTGCTTGGGATTGGATCAAGAACCCTCTGGGGACCAAAACTCCCCACCTAACCATTGGATCACATCCTTGGGACTGACTTAAAGAAAGAAAGAAAGGAAGTCTTGCTAAATCTTACTATAGATAACAAGTTAGAATAACATTATGAAATGCTTTAACCAAGATAAATAAATAATATATCAACAAGTAAGGAAGTAAACATGAATCTTAAAGAAAGAATGATAACAAGATTTAGTTAAGATGCATGAATAAAGGAATATATTTATTATCGAATATGAATGAGTTCTTAATCAATAACAAAGTGTGAAAAGTTTGAATCAACAAACTACTCTAGATAAGATGTAAGATCGTATTGAAAAGCAGTGAATGGAGAGACACGCTAGGGTTTGTCTTTGTTCCTACGTTGTGAAATGTGTTGTCGTCGAGCTATTTCTCGCTCCTGTTGCACTTGGTGAACAATGTTATGGGGAGGTCAAACTTGGTCACAAGCATGGCCTAGGTCATGGTCACCTTTGGGTCTTACATGTGGGGATTCGTTCGTTTTAATGCAGTTGTATGAAAAAGGACCATGGAGACAAATGTAGTTGGATTCATGTGAATGCTTCCTCTGTTAGGGGCATGTCAATGAATGCACTCCATCTTCCAAGCATTGATAAGTGCCTAAGAAACTCTTTGGATGCCAACATCTCAGACATGGTGTCGGCATGGAAGGAGAGGTTGTCCGGTTTATTGACTATTCCTCTCTCCCTTAATTCTTTAGATTTTGGTGGATACTCTATCTTGAAAATCGTGGTGATGGAGGATTTTACAAATTTGGTTGTATCACCTCCCCATTTTCCCTTATATGTCTTAGTTGTCAAATAGGCAAAGCCTGAAAAGAACCTTTTTCAATTTTTCCTAAAAAATATAAATGGAAAGACAATCATCATTTGTATTAGGGATTCTAATCTGGTGGGAAAAACTAAAAAAGAGTATTCATAGTACGTTGGGAATCCCTACATCTTCTCAATGCCTGATTTTTGAAGGGAGACTACTACAGGATTCCTTTGAGATGAAATATTATTGCATCCTGAGGAACACCACCATCATACTGAATCTCAGGTTGTAGGGTGGTGCTTTGGGACCCATGAATCCCAGTGGATCCATCTCTTTCAGGGATGCAATGAAAGGGAAAGCCCCCATCCCAAATAGAAAGACTCAAAATATGTCAGACCCTTATATTGTGTGAAGAAATTATACAACATGCACGTATATCTTGGATTCACCCGATCTAACAATGTACTAAAGTTAAATACTGAATCGCTTCTACAAATCTTTTGCGGAATTAAAAACAAAATCGCTAATCACATGAACATGAAGAGAGATCAATCACACACAACACAGATAATTTCCCGGGGAAAGATTACGGCTAAAAACCACACTATCTTCTATTGTATATTAAGCATGGATCATGAAACA
Source organism: Pinus albicaulis (assembly GCA_034641835.2). Lineage (NCBI taxonomy): Eukaryota > Viridiplantae > Streptophyta > Pinopsida > Pinales > Pinaceae > Pinus > Pinus albicaulis. The sequence goes on along the minus strand of CM076581.1, from coordinate 50,170,410 downwards.
ATTACATACAAAAATCTTCTCACAAGAGCCCTCCAGTACTCAACTAATTGTATCACACTATCATATGCAAAACAGACCAACACATAGCCAATTCTCAGCCTCTAGACAACCTGCCTTGCTTGCACAATCTCTGATGGTAAATATCCCTAAAAGATAGGAATTATTGCCTTCCTTGACTGCGCAAGTATCATGGGCACCCCAATGGGTGTTTGGTTGCAAGTGTGCAAGCCAATATTCCTACAACTGGTAGTCAACTTCACTTTCACCTAGAAATCAACTGGGTCTCCATTGGATCTGACATGCATGCAGCTAATAATAGTAAATCCTCAGTTGCATGTGAGATTAGTAATTGTGAATTAATTAATATTTAATTCACTTGATCTCTCACTAGTGTATCTTAAGTTACAACTAACACAACTGAGTTTAACTCACTTAACTGAGTTAAACTATTTACAACTTGCACCACTACACTTCGAACTCTGTTACAACTAGAATTACTCTGCATGCCTCACCAACAACCTCTAACTTGAAATCCACTAGCTAACTGAATTTATCACTTTCAGTTAACTAATTCAAGTCCACATTGAGAAAAGATTATAGTTTAATGTCCATCTTAATTAAGGGATAACCAAAATATACATGCACCCAAAAATAGCACTGTGGGCTCCACCATAGTCTGGGTGCTTAATGCAACCAAGTGCTCAATGCACTAGGTACTTAATGAACTTGGCGTGGGCACTAAATTTTCTTGTTGAATCTCAACACTCCCTCTCAACAAGAAAGGGATTATCCTTCACCCCAATCCTGTCTCTATGGTATTCGAATTTGCTCCTAGTGAGGGCCTTCGTTAGAATATTTGCATTATGATCTTTCGTGGGAATGTACTGAAGCAACGTTATTCTTCTCTGCACACAATCTCTGAGATGATGGTACCAAATATCTATATGCTTGGACCTATCATGAAACACAATATTAATCGAGAGTTTAATGCAACTCTTATTATCACAATGAATCACTGTCAGATCCATCTGAGAACCAAACAAACCAACCAATATCTTTCTCATCTAGATAGCCTCACATGCAGCTTGACTTGCTGCCATGTATTCTGATTTCGTTGAACTGAGTGCCACGGATCGTTGCTTCTTGCTGTACCAGGAAACTACTATCGATCCAATGGTATAAATTCCCCGTGATGTGCTCTTTCTATCTAATGGACTCTCAACCCAATCTGCATTTGTGAAGCCATGCAGCTTCACTCCCTCTATCTGTCTATACCATATACCATACTTTGATGTGCCCCTCAGGTATCTCAGGACATGCTTCCCCGCCTTCCAAAAAATATTGGTAGGCTTAATCGTAGCTTGACTCAGTTGGTTAACTATATAGAAAATGTTTGGTCTTGTGTTCACCAATTACATTAGCGAACCGACTAACTGTCGATAGGTAGTAGCATCCACTACCTCTCCAGAAGTGGCATCCTCTTTCCTCCAATTTCCTGGAAGAGAAGTATCCATGGGTTTGCAGCTATACATGTTAAACTTACCCATTATCTCATTTGCATACTTTCCTTGAGACACAAAAAGTTCACCATCCCACTGCCATATTTCCAATTCAAGGAAATAATGAAGGAGTCCCATGTCCTTCATTTCAAACTCCCTTGCAAGATACTCCCTGCATGAGTGTATCAGTTGTTCATCACCAGTCAAAATGAGATCATCAACATAAAGAAAAATGATCAATAACTTAACCTCAACCACAATCTGGTACAGGTTTGCATTTTCTTAACTTTTGATGAAGCCCAGTCCTGTGAAATAGTTGTCTATCTGAGTGTACTAAGCATGGGGTGCTTGCTTAAGCCCATACAGTTCTCTTTTGATTCTGCACACATGCGACTCACTATTTAATATTTCCAAAACTTCAGGGTTCTCTATGTACACCTCTTGCTCAATGATCCCATTAAGAAACAAAATTTTCACATCCATCTGATGAATGCGCTAGCCCATATGCGCTGAGAGTGCAAGGATGGATCTTATGAAAGAGCACCTTGCAACAAGTGCAAAAGTCTCATCATAATTCATCCCCTCGATCTGTGAGAAACCCCGAGCCACAAATCTGGCCTTATATTTCTCCACTTATTTGCGTAGCTTCCTCACATGGTTGGAAATAAAAAAGACACCATACCATACCAGACATTCATGAATGAAAGTATATCCTCGTAGAGGGTCCGTTGGTTGTCTCATTAAGAAAGGTAAGATCCAACCAATTATTTCTCAAGGGAAAGATGGGTAGGATGAGGTAGAAAATGTTGGGCAAGCATCAAATAGATTTGCGTGTCTTTCAAACTCCTAAGGTTTTTGTTTTTTCGAATGAGGAAATAAAGTTGTCTCTTTCAATCCTTTTCAACATCTTAGTTTGAACATCTTTCAAACTCCTAAGTTTGTGTGTCTCTCAAACCCCCCTAGCTTATATTCTTGTCCTATATTGGAACATAAGACCTGTGGGAACGAAACCTCCCCCACCTAACCATTGTACCACATTATCGAGATTAAACCGATAAGTTAGATGGAGCTAGGAGATGGTCGTTAGAGGGTGCTGATAGTTGGAATGCTTCACCAATGGTTAGGGGATCTCCCCAGTGCAAAGATCCAATTAGACCTTACACCGTTTGGGATAGGAGTCTCATCTAGTATGTGGGCCAAGTTGCCACCATGCTTCTTTGTCAATTTGTTTTGGGCAGAATGAGTGAAAGAAAGGAAGCCTTTTTTTTTCAATTTTACCTCAATGTAATAAACTTCTTATTACACCCTTGGCTCCTTAAGTGGATAAGGTTTTTTTTTTTCACCTAAATAAATTATGCCTGGAGCAGCTCTCAAGCGTACATAGTGTTTGGTCAATTTAGTGTGTCCTAAATTGCTACATTAATTTGTCAATCCGGGATTCATAAGCTGATGAAGTGTGGCGCACTATATGTGCAAGATAACCTATCTCTTACTTTTTGTCGTTTTTTTGGTTTTTTTTTTTATATTTATCTTGGGGGTTTTTATCTTGGTTGGTTTCCTAATGTGAGATGGCAATTCTAAAAGACAAGTATGGATATAAATGTTCAAGGCAATGATGTCCTTTATAATGATTTCCCAAACTTCAAACTTCAAAAGGGTTTTAAAACATGAAATAACAAAATTAATTCTTAAAAGAAAATGAAAATGTGCCACTATACTAATCAAACAAACAATGAACTATTGATCATGAAACTCATTACCCTTGCTGCTGTCTAAATACAAAAGAAACTGTACTCAAATAAATCCAAGAATTGCAAACAAAGTAAAGCTAAAATCAAATTACATCAACTCATATTCTAACCCCTCACCATTAGTCTCGCTATGGCTTTCTTAGGTAATCATAAACAACTTGAGCAATCTGATATCTAATTTGCAGAAAAAATAAACTAATATCAAATTACACAGTCATACTTCAATCCCTCACCATTAGTCTCACTATGGCTTTCGGAGGTAACAGATAATGACATGAGTAATTTAATATCTAACTTGCAGAAAAATAAACTAATATCAAACTACACACTCATACTTCAATCACTCACCATTAGTCTCGCTATGGTTTTCGGAGGTAATTGATAATGACATGAGTAATTTAATATCTAATCTAACTAATAAAGAAAATGTACAAAACTGAAATAAATAAAACAGTGCTGGAATTAGAAGCTAAGAAAAATAAATTAGCAGAAGGACAAGACTGATTCCATGTCATTAGTCATTGTAAAACTATATGCAAATGCCTGGGCTTCCTATTGTAATCTGAAACAAAAACACTGATCAGTTAACAGCAGTATAAAACATGAAAGACTATGGACAGAGATAAAACATTAATACCATAAGAGATGTGATATGTACACGTGAATTACTATGGCATAATGAACGTAAGGAAATAAAGCATGAAACTATACAGCAATAAACAAAACCTCGGCGTGTGCAGGGGCCCTCTGCACAATCCCCTGGCAACAACTATCAACCACGAATTATACTTATGAACAGAGTCTTCTCATATATTTAAAATGCAGTCATAACAAGGAAATAATGTCACGGCACAGTGACTTTCTTTTCAACAAAAATTACATTACAGCAGCTAACTACTATGCGTATGAGAACGCATTATTTATAACAGAGGATGACATAACTAATTTCCTAAAATCTACGCTGATAAAAGACACGTGAACAACCACGTCCAAAAATTTAGCATTATGGCTACCATGAAGATTAAATCTATGGAAGGTGGCTGTTGGATTCGGCTTATGGAGCAGTCCACAGGTGTTGATATGTCCCCTGAGAATTAGGAACGGCCACGCAAGTCTTCACGTGGTGAAAAAACAGAGTTCTGTCACCGTAGGACTCTTAGGTTGACCACCGCTTGACTGCCTTTGACCACGACCTTCTTTGGTGAATTCGACTGAGCCAGTAGGATTCGGTCCATGTCCATATCATTTCCAACTTGCCCATGTGGATTGATTTGCCTGAAGACACCTGCAATATAGACTTTAACAAAATGGCTGCGGAAAGTGACAAGATTCCGCAGCTAAATGAGCAAAAATCTAATTCAAACAACAGACACAAAACATAGTTAAAAACCACTTTAAATGCTCTTTTATGATTAATATGCAATGATGTTGATGACTTAGGAGGTCCAGATAAATGGAAAAAGTCTAAAAAGGTGTATAGGAAAGATGCCAGTTTGGGACTCAACATACCCCCACTGTGAAGGTGGTGCATGTCCCCTATGCAACCAAAATTTTGATCATCCTCCTTCAATTCATATGCTCTGATACCTCTGCCAGTACATCCAGTCCTCTTCTCCTCTTTCTTGGTGCTGCTAACATCCTGGGCTTCTTCATCAAGCATCTGAATTTGAGATTAATCAGTGCTCTACTTATCTTCTGGCATTTCTTCTTCAATTTCCTGTTCTTTTTGTGCCACAGTCCCAGATGTAGCATAGTGTTGTGATGAATGATCTTTTCCAATCTGTTTTTCTCCTTTAATGCTTCATTTTATTTTTTAATATGTCTATTTAAAACCTCCAACTCAAAGACTTATTGTTTCAACGATTGGACTAGAGCTTCTTGTGCTGTATGAGGCTGAGTGGATGAAGTGCTGGGACTCGTGGCTGTTCTTTCTAAGGATTCTATGTAATCATACACCTCTTGCTGCTTTGGATCTATCTCGGTTGTCGTTTTCATTGGGTTGTCCCCAAAATGCTGTGGAGGAGAATTGACTTCAAAATCTGGCCGAAAAGGACTCATGTCAACATCTTGAGGACTAGTTTCAACATTTGGCTGAGAATGAGGTGGAATATGTTCAATTTTTAGCTGAGAATGAGATGGACTATGGCCAGCTGGAGTTTGTTCAGGTGTTACTTCTCCCAAATCAATAAAATGGGGTCCTTTTGTTTGTGCTTTCCTCCACTTTCCTTTAAGCCTGCTGCTTCTTCTTACATACTGTGGACTACTGTCTTTTTCCTTCTGTTTTTCTTTTCCTTTCTTTTTGGCCATAGATGACTGTTCCTGAAGGTGAACTAGCCTCTCAAATAACACTTGATGGTCTTCTTCTGAGGAAGGGGTTTGATGCACAGCTTCAATGCTTCTTTTCTCTTTTGATTTTGTTGGATTTTTACCCTCAGTCTTTTCCTTCCTCCTTTTAGACAGTCTGTCTTCTCTACTAGTTCTTTCAACCGTGTTAGTAGGAGTGCTTTGAGTTTTATCATCTGTTTTCTTTCTTCTACTTCTTTTTGGTGTACTGCCTTCAGGGGTTTCTTAGGGTTCTTCAAAGAAATTTCTAACTAAAAACTGCTCCCAAGTGTCCTTTTTCTCCTTTAATTGTTTTTCTATCAAGATTTTCACGAGACCATGGTGATACAAATGTAGTTCTACGTCCCCCAGATGATTTTGGACGGTTACAGACATCTTTTTCAAACTGTTTAGTAAAAAGTATGGCAGATTGAGGGACTGGTTGTCTAGGAAATTCATCAACAGTCGGGTATGATACATGTACATTGATCCAAAACGGCATTCACAAGTGATAAAATTTTGAATAACCAACAGTAAACTGGCCCACTCCTCTTTTAAAGCATGAACAGGAATTCCCTTTTTGAAAATGGTGACATCCATACCTGGGTTACGTAGGATCACTCTCCAGGCTTCCTCGCCAATGCTCTTATTCTTGAACCAGCGTTCACCTTCTTGAGGGAGTTCTGTAGCTGCTGCTATGGATGCCTCAGTCACTGTAAATTTGAGGTCCCCAATTTCTACCTCCAGACCATTGAAAGACCTCGCAAAAGTTTTTGTTACCTCCTTATTGTAGCCTTTAAACTTTTGAATAAACTGAAGCCATTTTTCCTTTTTCAATATGTCTTTGACTTGCGGGTATCCTTCCATAAATTTGGGTCCCTCTAGTTCTGTCCTCAACAACTGACCCATCCTTCCTTCTGTTTTGTGATTGCTTTTGTTGGAGGATACAAATTGAATTTCTTTGTCTAATTACCATTAGAAATGTATATATCCCCAGATCTACAGCTAATGAAAGCATCAGCTGTGGCTAGCCAAGGTCTTCCTAAGATGAGTGGGTGCCCTCCTAGATTACTCTTGGGAGTCAAAATCATGAAATCTACTGGATATTCCCAAGAATCTAAGGAGACTGAAATATCTTCTAATACACCATCTGGTTTGATAACTGATCGATCTGCAAGTTGCAGTAAAGTAGGTGTAAAAAGAAGATTAGGAAGTTTTAGTTGTTCCATAGTCTGTCTACTCATAATGTTGATAACAGCCCCTAAGTCAATCAATTTGTTTGGAATTTCTATCCTATTTATATGTGTCTTGACAATTGGACTACCTGGATCTACATACTTCTGCATGGTAATTTTTCCCATCATGATATCTGCAATTTTTCCTACCAAGTGGATTCTTCTTGTATCTCTTAGTTTCCTTCCTGGTCTTTTGAGACTCAACTCCTTTATTGTTTTTGCTAGAATAGGAATCTCTCTAATGGCTTGTAGCAAGGGAATATTGATACAAACATTCTTTAATTCATCTAGAAAATCATAGTTAGGCAACAAAATTTGTTTTTCCACCCCTTTATCAATTTGTAATCTTTCAGGGAAAGGAGGTGTGGATGAAGATGCAGGTTGCTCAACTATAGGAGTTGTGGGAATTAACTTTTCTTTCTCTTTTTGAATGTTTGAGTTTTGAAAGATGCTTCCTCAAAACCCTTATTGACTTTAAGAGAGTCCTCCTTAGAGGTATATTTCTCTTGGACATCTATAGAAGGTTTTTCTAAAACTCTACCAGACCTAAGTTGTACATCATTGAGAGGAACAATCATATAGGTAGGAAATTTTTTTCCTTCTATCATGTAAGTATTCTGAGGATTTTTGTTGTTAGGATTTGGCAATGGCTGAGCTGGAAGTTGATTTGTCTTTTGTTTGAATGGAAGCATGAGTTGAGAATTTGGATTTTGTTGAGAAGGTTGTTGTTGTGGAAATGGCAATGAAAGTTGTAGATTTGGGTTTGGAAGTTGTGGAGTTTTTTGATTTTGAAAAGATGGAGGATATTGATAAAATTGAGCAAATCTCCCATAAGGATTTTGCATTCCTTGTACCCATGACTGATATGAATTTTGAGGTTGGGGCCAAGGTTGTTGCCAAGGATTCCAATTTGGTGGGGTTTGAAGATTCATAGGGTTGCTAAACCCTTGATTTTATTGCCCCTGCCAAGGTCTTCTTGCAACAAAACAGAGAGATTCTACTGAATTTGGATCTTCTTGAAAGACAGCTTTGAGTCCAAGAATTGAAGGACAATCCTTGGTCTCATGATTCTCTAAACAAATCATACATGTTTCTACAACTTTTGGATCCAAGGGACATTCCCTTAAAGCATGTTTCTTCCTACATTTCGGACAAAAGATGGCTAGAGCATCAGTTTCTGCTTTCTGCTTTTTTTGAATTTTAAGGGTGTCTAGTTGTTCACTAAGGCTCCCTAAGATATCAGTTTTGAATTCATCAAGCATATTTCCAATCTCTGCCCTACTTACTGATCCAGTTGCAGATTTGTTTGCCCTGATAAGAGAAGGATCTCTAGGCCCTTTTCCCATTTTAGATTTTCCCCTTGAGAGATGGACACATAGTTCTGTTATATCACGAAGTGGAAGTTGAGAAATGTCTCCTTTCCCCATCATGTTTAAAATATCTATCCATTCATCTCTAATGGCTTTTAATATGAGGGCTTTCAAGGTTTCATCATTCAAGTTGCTCATCTTTGCTCTTTTCAAGTTGTATTGAAATCTTTCAAGTAAATCTTCCAAATTTTCATCTTCTTTTTGCATCATTTTGAATACCTCATCCTTGTGATTGGTGGGCATACAATAGTCCAAGTATCTATCCAAAAATGTTTGTTTCACATCATTCCAAGTCCTAATAGATTGAGTGGCTAATCCCATGAACCATTTCAAAGCAGATCCCTTCAATGTTGAAGGAAACAGTTTGAGTTTTTGAGAGTCTTCCATATAGTCATAGGTTCGGCACACGACTTCAAACTCAAACATAAATGTTTCAGGATCCTCACTTTGCAATCCATAAAAGTTGGGGAGGACAGATGGTGAGATTTTTTTCATCGTTGTATGATTTTCCTCATCAACTATAGGGAATCCAAACGAGTTGTCTCCTTCCCTATTACCTCCACCTCCACCATTGTTGCCTCCATTATTTCCTCCTCCTCTACCTCTACCTCTACCTCCGAATCCATCTACTACTTCCTCTGTCATGATAGTTTCTTCAAAGTCCTCTGATTCTTCTATCAAGGGAGGATGAGAGAGAGTTTCTTCCTTTTCTTCTTCAGATGATTCTTCTTTAATTACAATATACTCTCCTGTAGAAGTAAAGAAAGGGTTTTCTTCTAAATGAGATTTGGTAGATGGTGTAGGAGAATCCTCTAATTCAGTTGCTCCTTGAATTCCAAGAATATTAAGGCTAGGGGTGGATGGTGGTGAATATTGCCTATGCCTTGAAGAAGATGGAGTTGTGAAAATCGAACTCTTGGCTTTAGCTATAAACCTTCCTCTAGAATCTCTTGCTCTATGCATGTCATTTTTTTTTTTAAAGTTGGGCTAATAATTCTTTTTCTGATCTTCCAGGTCACACAAGGTGCAAGAAGAGAGCATACTTAAGAAATTATTGAACCAATAACTCTCTTTTCTGATCCTCCAGATCACACTAGGTGCAAGAGGAGAGCATACTTCAAGAAGTTATCAATTTTCCCTTCTTTTATTGCTTTTTTTTAAAAGAAATTGGCTACCTAGTTACACTTCCCCGGCAACGGCGCCAAAATTTTTGGTCAATTTAGTGTGTCCTAAATTGCTACATTAATTTGTCAATCCGGGATTCGTAAGCTGACGAAGTGTGACGCACTATATGTGCAAGATAACCTATCTCTTACTTTTTTTGGTTTTTTTTTTTTTTATATTTATCTTGGGGGTTTTTATCTTGGTTGGTTTCCTAATGTGAGATTGCAATTCTAAAAGACAAGTATGGATATAAATGTTCAAGGCAATGATGTCCTTTATAATGATTTCCCAAACTTCAAACTTCAAAAGGGTTTTAAAACATGAAATGACAAAATTAATTCTTAAAAGAAAATGAAAATGTGCCACTATACTAATCAAACAAACAATGAACTATTGATCATGAAACTCATTACCCTTGCTGCTATCTAAATACAAAAGAAACTGTACTCAAAGAAATCCAAGAATTGCAAACAAAGTAAAGCTAAAATCAAATTACATCAACTCATATTCTGACCCCTCACCATTAGTCTCGCTATGGCTTTCGGAGGTAATCATAAACAACTTGAGCAATCTGATATCTAATTTGCAGAAAAAATAAACTAATATCAAATTACACACTCATACTTCAATCCCTCACTATTAGTCTCGCTATGGCTTTCGGAGGTAACTGATAATGACATGAGTAATTTAATATCTAACTTGCAGAAAAATAAACTAATATCAAACTACACACTCATACTTCAATCCCTCACCATTAGTCTCGTTATGGTTTTCGGAGGTAACTGATAATGACATGAGTAATTTAATATCTAATCTAACTAATAAAGCAAATGTACAAAACTGAAATAAATAAAACAGTGCTGGAATTAAAAGCTAAGAAAAATAAATCAGCAGAAGGACAAGACCGATTCCATGTCATTAGTCATTGTAAAACTATGTGCAAATGCCCGGGCTGCCTACTGTAATCTGGAACAAAGACACTGATCAGTTAACAACAGTATAAAGCATGAAAAATTATGGACAGAAATAAAACGTTAATACCATAAGAGATGTAATATATACACGTGAATAACTATGGCATAATGAACGTAAGGGAATAAAGCATGAAACTATACAGCAATAAACAAAACCTCGGCGTGTGCAGGGGCCCTCTGCACAATCCTCGGGCAACAGCTATCAACCACGAATTATACTTATGAACAGAGTCTTCTCATATATTTAAAATGCAATCATAACAAGGAAATAATGTCACGGCACAGTGGCTTTCTTTTCAACAAAAATTACATTACAGCAGCTAACTACTATGCGTATGAGAACGCATTATTTATAACAGAGGATGACATAACTAATTTCCTAAAATCTACGCTGATAAAAGACACGTGAACAACCACGTCCAGAAATTTAGCATTATGGCTGCCGTGAAGATTAAATCTATGGAAGGTGGTTGTTGGATTCGGCTTATGGAGCAGTCCACAGGTGTTGATATGTCCCCTGAGAATTAGGAACGGCCATGCAAGTCTTCACGTGGTGAAAAAAACAGAGTTCTATCACCGTAGGACTCTTAGGTTGACCACCGCTTGACTTCCTTTGACCACGGCCTTCTTTGGTGAATTTGACTGAGCCAGTAGGACTCGGTCCATGTCCATATCATTTCCAACTTGCCCATGTGGCTTGATTTTCCTGAAGACACCTGCAATATAGACTTTAACAAAATGGCTGCGAAAAGTTGACGCAACTGCGGAAAGTGACAAGATTCCGCAGCTAAATGAGCAAAAATCTAATTCAAAGAGCAGACACAAAACATAGTTAAAAACCACTTTAAATGCTCTTTTATGATTAATATGCAATGATGTTGATGACTTAGGAGGTCCAGATAAATGGAAAAAGTCTAAAAAGGTGTATAGGAAAGATGCTAGTTTGGGACTCAACACATAGTCCTACCCGGGATTGGACCAAGAACCTTGTGGGGACCAAGACTCCCCACCTAACCATTGGATCACATCCTTGGGAACGACTTAAAGAAAGAAAGAAAGAAAGTCTTGCTAAATCTTATGATAGATAACAAGTTATAATAGCATTATGAAATGCTTTAACCAAGATAGACAAAGAATATATGAACAAGTAAGGAAGTAAACATGAATCTTAAAGAAAGAATGATAACAAGCTTTAGTTAAGATGCATGAATAAAAGAATATATTTATCATCGAATATGAATGAGTTCTTAATCAATAACAAAGTGTGAAAAATCTGAATCAAAAAACTACTCTAGATAATATGTAAGATCGTATTGAGAAGCAGTGAATGGAGAGACACGCTAGGTTTTGTATTTTTTCCTACGTTGTGAAATGTGTTGTCGTCGAGCTATTTCTCGCTCATGTTGCACAGGGTGAACAATGTCATGGGGAGGTCGAACTTAGTCACAAGCATGGCCTAGGTCATGGTCACCTTTGGGTCTTACATGTGGGGATTCAGTCGTTTTAATGCAGTTGTGTGAAAAAGGGCCATGGAGACAAATGTAGTTGAAGTCCTGTGAATGCTTTCTCTGTTAGGGGCGTGTCAATGAATGCACTCCATCTTCCAAACATTGATAAGCACCTAAAAAACTCTTTGGATACCAACATCTCAGACATGGTGTCGGCATGGAAGGAGAGGTTGTCAGGTTTATTGACTATTCCTTTCTCTCTTAATTCTTTAGATTTTGATGAATACTCTATGTTGAAAATCGTGGTGATGGAGGATTTTACACATTTGGTTGTATCACCTCCCCATTTTCCCTTATCTGTCTTAGTTGTCAAATAGGCAAAACCTGAAAAGAACCTTTTTCATTTTTTCCTAAAAAATATAAATGGAAATACAATCCTCATTTGTATTAGGGATTCTAATCTGGTGGGAAAAACTAAAAATGAGTATTCATAGTACGTTGGTAATCCCTACATCTTCTTAATGTTTAATTTTTGAAGGGGGACTACTACTGGATTCCTTTTAGATGAGATATTATTGCATACCGAGGAACACCACGATTATATTGAATCTAATGTTGGAGGGTGGTGCTTTGGGACCCATGAATCCTAGTGGATCCATCTATTTCAGGGATGCAATGAAAGGGAAAGCCCCCATCCCAAATGAAGAGACTCAAAATATGTCAAACCCTTGTATTGTGTGAAGAAATTATACAAGATGCATTTATATCTTGGATTCACCCTATCTAACAATGCACTAAAGTTAAATACTGGATCGCTTCTACAAATATTTTGTGGAATTAAAAACACAATCGCTAATCACATGAACATGAAGAAAGATCAAGCACACACAACACAGATAATATCCCGGGGAAATATTACAACTAAAAACACCACTATATTCTATTGTATATTAAGCATGGATCATGAAACAATTACATACAAAACTCTGCTGACAAGAGCCCTCCAGTACTCAGCTAATTGTCTCACATTGTCATATGCAAAACTGACCAACACATAGCCAATTCTCAGCCTCCAGACAACCTACCTTGCTTGTGCAATCCCTAATGGTAAAGATCCCTAAAAGATATGAATTATTGCCTTCCTTAACTGTGCAAGTATCATGGGCACTCCAATGGGTGTTTGGTTGCAAGTGTGCAAGCCAATATTCCTACAACTGCTACTCAACTTCCCTTTCACCTAGAACTCAACTGGGTCTCCACTGGATCTGACATGCATGCAACTAATAATAATAAATCCTCAGTTGCATGTTAGATCACTAATTGTGAATTAATTAATATTTAATTCACTTGATCTCTCACTAGTGTATCTTCAGTTACAACTAACACAACTGAGTTTAACTTAATTAACGAAGTTAAACTATTTACAAATTGCACCAACTTATGCACCACAGCACTTCGAACTCTATTACAACTAGAATTACTCTGCATGCCTCACCAACAACCTCTAGTCGAAATCCACTAGCTAAATGAATTTATCACTTTCAGTTAACTGATTCAAGTCCACATTGAGAATAGATTACAGTTTAATGTCCATCTTAATTAAGGGATAACCAAAATAGAAATGCACCCAAAAATAGCATTGTGGGCCCCACCCTAGTTTAGGCGCTTAATGCAACCAGGTGCTCAATGAATTAGGTGCTTAATGAACTAGGCATGGGTTCTTAATTTTCTTGTTGAATCTCAACACTCCCTCACAACAATAAAGGGATTATCCTTCACCCCAATCCTTTCTCTATGGTATTTGAATTTTCTCTTGGTGAGCACCTTCGTCAAAATATTTTCATCCTGATCTTTCATGGGAATATACTGAAGCAACATTATTCTTCTTTGCAAAAATTCTCTTGGATGATGGTACCAAATATCTATATGCTTGGACCTATCATGAAACACATGATTAATCAAGAGTTTAATGCAACTCTAATTATCACAATGAATCACTGTCAGATCCATCTGAGAACCAAACAAACTAACCAAGATATTTCTCATCCAGATAGCCTCACATGCATCTTGACTTGCTGCCATGTATTCTACTTTCGCTGAACTGAGTGCCACAGATCATTGCTTCTTGCTGTACCAGGAAACTGCTATCGATCCCATGGTAAAGATCCCCTGTGATGTGCTCTTTCTGTCTAATGGACTGTCAGCCCAATCTACATCCGCGAAGCCATGCAGCTTCACTCCCTCTATCCGTCTGTACCACATACCATACTCTAATGTACCCCTCAGGTATCTCAGGACATGCTTCCCTGCCTTCCAAAAAGTCTTGGTAGGCTTAACCATAGCTTGACTCAGCTGGTTAACAGTGTAGAAGATGTTTGGTCTCGTTTTCACCAATTACATTAGTGAACCCACTAACTATCGATAGGCAGTAGCATCCACTACCTCTCCAGAAGTAGCATCCTCTTTCCTCCAATTTCCTGGAAGAGAAGTATCCATGGGTTTGCAGCTCTACAAGTTAAACTTACCCAATATCTCATTTGCATACTTGCCTTGAGACACAAAAAGTTCACCATCTCACTACCATATTTCCAATCCATGGAAATAATGAAGGATTCCCATGTCCTTCATTTCTAACTCCCTTGCTAGATCCTCCCTGCATGAGTGTATCAGTTGTTCATCACTAGTCAAAATTAGATCATCAACATAAAGAAAAATGATCAATAACTTAACCTCAACCACAATCTGGTACATGTTTTCATCTGCTTCACTTTTGGTGAAGCCCAGTCCGGTGAAATAATTGTCTCTCTGAGTGTACGAAGCATGGGGTGCTTGCTTAAGCCCATACAGTTTTATTTTGAATCTGCACACATACGACTCATTGTTTAAGATTTCGAAACCTTCAGGCTTCTCTATGTACACCTCTTCCTCAATTATCCCATTGAGAAACACAATTTTCACATCCATCTGATGAATGCGCCAGCCCATCTGCACTGAGAGTGCAAGGATGGATCTTATGGAAGAGTACCTTGTAACAGGAGCAAAAGTCTCATCATTATTTATCCCCTTGATCTGTATGAAACCCCAGGCCACAAATCTGGCCTTATATTTCTCCACACTTCCATCAGCAACTTGCTTTACCTTGTAGATGCATCTTGATCCAACCATTGATTTGTCGACTGGTCTTGGGACTATCTCCCATGCATTGTTCTTGACAATGGAGTCATACTCCACCATTGCATCAACCCAAGTTGGTTGTTGCACTACTTCATAAAAGGAAGATGCTTTAGTCATAATACATTTTCTCATAAGAGCCATGTATCCAGTAAATCAGTCAGGAGACTGTCTTTTTATGTGCTATGAAGTAGGGGCTCCTACATTCTCTGCAACATCAAGTCTCAATCTATCAGCTTCTATGGTGCGCCTTCTTCCATTTTTGATGGATGGCTCCGCATGAGTTTTTTCCTCCACTCCATGAACCTCCTCATGTGGTTGATCCACATCTTGAGACTCATCCTTGGGAACCAACAATTCCTCCTCTGCATGCAAGTCCAACTCCTTCTCAAGGGATAACCACATGGCTTTCTCCTCATCAAATTTGATATCCCGTCACACAATAGTCATTCTGTTGTTTGGCAAATACACACGATAATTATGGGGTGTTTCAGTGTACCTCACAAAAATCCCAACCTCAGTTGTTGGTTCTAGCTTCTTTCTAGTGTCCTTGGTCACATGCACATAAACAAATAAGCCAAAAATCTTAAAGTGTGAAACATCAGGTTTCTTATCAGTGAAAGCCTCTTCAGGTGTAGTCATGCCAAGTACTCTATGAGGACAAATTGTTGTATTGCATGCTTCCGCCTACAAATGCATCAGTAGGCCTTGATCATTCAACATCCCTTGTCTTGCACCCACAATAGTTCTGTTCTTCCTCTTCACGACCCCATTTAGTTGTGGGTTATGAGGCGCTATGAGTTCTCTTCGAATTCCTTATTTGCTGCAGAAGTTCTTGAATTCGTTAGAGATGTATTCTCCAGCGTTATCGCTCCTAAGAGCCTTGACATGCTACCCCGAATCTTTCTCTATAGTGCTTTAAACTCACAGTACTTAGAGAATGTTTTATATTTCTTCTGCATGAAGAAGATCCATCACTTACAAGAAAAGTCATCAACAAATATTACATAGTAATGTTTTGTTGTTGAAGCAACTGAGAAAGGACCACACACGTTTGTGTGAACTCTTTCAAGTATCCCCGAAACTAGGTTTTCCTTCTCATGAAAGGTGGACTATATATATTTTCCCATAGTACATCCCTTGCATGTGTCTAACTACGTAAGTGTACCCCTGGGAAGACCAGTAGAAATATGTTGCATGACTTTCAAGGCTCCATGGTGAAGATGGCTCAATTTCCTGTGCCATAATTTTCTCTCAACCCGGCTTACCACTTCATTTTCCTTGCCCATCATTGCTGCGCAACCATATACCTCCATCTTGTAGATATCATTAACTCGAATCCCTATTCCCTTGGTTTGTCCTGTTGTTTTATGTCGCAGCAAAGCTTTTCCACCACTAAAAACAACAT
The DNA here is from genome assembly GCA_034641835.2 of Pinus albicaulis. Lineage (NCBI taxonomy): Eukaryota > Viridiplantae > Streptophyta > Pinopsida > Pinales > Pinaceae > Pinus > Pinus albicaulis. The sequence continues at coordinate 50,154,068 of CM076581.1, read as the reverse complement.
CATAGCTTCTATACTCCAACATTGCAACTGAGACCAAATTTTTCTTCATACCTAGTACATCCATCACATATTTTAATTGAAATGATTTACCTGGCGCCCTTTGAAAGGTAATGGTACCAATCCCGATAGCACTGTATCGTTCATCGTCGCCCATTTCAATATGCATCTAGAGATATTTCTCATCCAAGTCACTGAAAAGTTCCTTATCTCCCATCATGTGAAAGGAAGTGCCACCATCCAAATATCACACAAATCCCAATGCACTAGACACCATGCATGTGATCAATGAGAATTCAAGCTCAAATTGGGAGGCAAGGGCCTCACCAAATGTAGATCCTCTAGCCTTCTTTTTCTTCTTCTTTTGTGGACAATTAGTAGAAAAATTCCCATGCTTGTGACAATGAAAACACTTCACCTTGGACATGTCTTACTTCTTTCCATTCTTGGACTCGGATTTAGAATGGAATTTATTCCCCTACCCCTTCCTCGCCTTGGCAGCCAAATCACAATCCTCTTCATCCTCATTCCTAGATGAAGATCCATCTCTGGTGTTCCGTCTAAATTCCTCCTACACCAAATCTGACCACAGTCATTCCCAATCTGGAAATTTTTCCCTTGCATTGACATAGTCCTGATAACTGTGCCAACTCTTGGGAAGTCCTAGGAGAGCCAAGCTCACCAAATCATAACCAAAAATTGTTATTCCAATGCTCCCCAGTTCATCCTGACATTGGACAAACTTTGTTAGATATTTTGGAATGGTGTCGCTCTTTTCCATCTTCATCTTCCTAGTTTATCTTTGAGCGGCAATTTCCAATGGTTGCTACTGCTTTGGAATAGATTCATCAAAGCCTTCGACATTGTATATGGTTTTTCTTTCCCATGGAGGCTTGAGACAAAGTGGTTTGTTAGAAATTCGGAGGCATCCATGCTTGTTGACGACCTAGTGATATAACAGGGATTGCGGTAAAACCTGGAATTTGATCCCTCTCGGCGCATGATAGATCCAGACTTAGATAAATCTAAATTTGTAAATAGTGATAATTTAAAAAAAAAAATTGTTATTAAGTGAGTTAATTTAAAATTTCCTTAATAATTACTTAAATCTTAAACAACATTAAATCAAAAAATAATATATTTGTGTCATACTCAAACATTAAACAACTTTAAATCAGATAATACAATCAAATAATACATATATAAAGGGTAGAATAATTTTCATATATATATATATATTAAAAAAAACATGAAAACATTAGTATTTAAAGCATATTCTTATTCTAAATATAGATAAATAATCAATCAAAAACCATCATAAAAATTTATATAGCAAGTTTACCTACTTTATCAAATGAACTAATTTTAAAAGTTTATATTCCAAGACATATTCTTATTCTAAATATGATAAACAAACAATCAAAAACCATCATAAGAATTGATATAGCAAGTTTACCTACTTTATCAAATAAATTAATTTAAAAAAAAATATTCCAAAAAACTAAACGAATTGTAAAAGTTTATATTCCAAATATATACCTGATAAATATATTTTATTTTATTTTATTTTTAAATGAATATATATGCTAAACCATAAACCATTAAGAAGATGGTCTTATATGTGATTATGCTTTTCACACTCACAATGGTATTTACAGCCCTAACATATGGCAAATGTAGTGAACACTAGCACGACCTGGAGAATTCAAACTAAAACTAAACCATTATTTTCCAAACTAAAACTAAACCATTATTTTCTATTCTTGCACTCTTGCACGCGCAATGCTGTACAGACAAGCCATCATTATCTCGATTGCAATGATTGAAATTTGTGTCCACTTAAATTGCCAAATGAAAGTAGAAGTTTGAGTGGACATAAATTTCCAAGGGAATTTGGAAACATTTGCAAAAGGTGTTCCACTCTATTTTGCAAAAGGTGTTCCACTCTATTTTGCACGTTTCTAAAGAAAGGTGTTCCACTCTATTAAAATTCCAAGAAGAATTTGGACGTTTCTTCAAACTGGAAGCACCGTATTCCGATAGATGCTTGCCTCGAACAAAATTTTCAAAGAGAATTTTTTATTTCCAACTCGATATGATGGGAGGTGTGTTAAATTTCCGAAGGAATCGAGCTGCGACATCATTGTTGAGAACGATCGGGATTTCAAAGAGCGCATGTGACAAAACTAATTGGGCAAAGTTTCGAGTTTGGGTGCTCCAAATGGATGAAGGAATGGAATTAATTGGGCAAAGTTTCGAGTTTGGGTGCTCCAAATGGATGAAGGAATATCCATTTGAGGTGGTTCGACAGCCATTTAAACTTTGGAAACGCTAAAAGTGTAGCCCACATATTTATTTTTGAGCAAGTGGAGAGGCCTGCAATGTTGACGTTTCAACTCTAAGAAGAGTACATACATGTGACCATTGTGTTTGAGAATCAATCGTACACTTACAACCAGTTATTTCTCAATGGAAAGATGGGTAGGATGAGGTAGAAAACGTTGGGCAAGCATCAAATAGATTTGCGTGTCTTTCAAACTTGTAAGGTTTTTGTTTTTCGAATGAAGAAATAAAGTTGTGTCTCTTTCCACCCCTTTTAACATCTTAGTTTGGATGTCTCTTAAACTCCTAAGTTTGTGTGTCTCTCAAACCTCCCTAGTTTATAGTTTTGCTCAAGATTGGAACATAAGATCAGTGGGAACCAAACCTCCCCCACCTAACCATTGTACCACATTCTCGAGATAAAACCCATAAGTTAGATGGAGCTAGGATGTGGTTGTTAGAGGGTGTTGATGGTTGGAATGCTTCACCAATGGTTAGGAGATCTCCCCGGTGCAAAGATCCAATTAGAACTTACACCGTTTGGGATAGGAGTCTCATCCGGTATGTGGGCCTCGTTGCCACCATTCTTGTTTGTCAATTTATTTTGGGCGGAATGAGTGAAAGAAAGGAAGCCTTTTTTAAAAAAAATATTACCTCAATGTAATAAACTTCTCATTACACCCTTGGCTCCTTAAGTGGACAAGGTTTTTTTTTCACCTAAAGAAATCATCACTGGAGCAGCTCTCAAGCGTACATAGTCCTGCTTGGGATTGGACCAAGAACCCTGTGGGGACCAAAACTCCCCACCTAACCGTTGGATCACATCCTTGGGACTGACTTAAAGAAAGAAATAAAGGAAGTCTTGCTAAATCTTACTATAGATAACAAGTTAGAATAACATTATGAAATGCTTTAACCAAGATAAACAAAGAATATATCAAGAAGTAAGGAAGTAAACATGAATCTTAAAGAAAGAATGATAACAGGATTTAGTTAAGATGCAAGAATAAAAGAATATATTTATTATCGAATATGAATGAGTTCTTAATCAATAACAAAGCGTGAAAAGTCTGAATCAACAAACTACTCTAGATAAGATGTAAGATCGTATTGAAAAGCAGTGAATGGAGAGACATGCTAGGGTTTGTCTTTGTTCCTACGTTGTGAAATGTGTTGTCGTCGAGCTATTGCTCGCTCCTGTTGCACTTGTTGAACAATGTTATGGCGAGGTCGAACTTGGTCACAAGCATGGCCTAGGTCATGGTCACCTTTGGGTCTTACATGTGGGGATTCGGTCGTTTTAATGCAGTTGTATGAAAAAGGACCATGGAGACAAATGTAGTTGAATTCATGTGAATGCTTCCTCTGTTAGGGGCATGTCAATGAATGCACTCCATCTTCCAAGCATTGATAAGTGCCTAAGAAACTCTTTGGATGCCAACATCTTAGACATGGTGTCGGCATGGAAGGAGAGGCTGTCAGGGTTATTGACTATTCCTCTCTCCTTTAATTCTTTAGATTTTGGTGAATACTCTATCTTGAAAATCGTGGTGATGGAGGATTTTACAGATTTGGTTGTATCACCTCCCCATTTTCCCTTATATGTCTCAGTTGTCAAATAGGCAAACCCTGAAAAGAACCTTTTTCAAATTTTCCTAAAAAATATAAATGGAAAGACAATCCTCATTTGTATTAGGGATTCTAATCTGGTGGGAAAAAATAAAAAAGAGTATTCATAGTATGTTGGGAGTCCCTACATCTTCTCAATGCCTGATTTTTGAAGGGAGAGTACTACAGGATTCCTTTGAGATGAAATATTATTGCATCTTGAGGAACACCACCATCATATTGAATCTAAGGTTGTAGGGTGGTGCTTTGGGACCCATGAATCCCAGTGGATCCATCTCTTTCAGGGATGCAATGAAACGGAAAGCCCCCATCCCAAATAAAGAGACTCAAAATATTTCAGACCCTTGTATTGTGTGAAGAAATTATACAACATGCACATATTTCTTGGATTCACTCGATCTAACAATGTACTAAAGTTAAATACTGAATCGCTTCTACAAATATTTTGCGGAATTAAAAACAAAATCGCTAATCACATGAACATGAAGAAAGATCAATCACACACAACACATATAATTTCTCGGGGAAAGATTACAGCTAAAAACCCCACTATCTTCTATTGTATATTAAACATTGATCATGAAACAATTACATACAAAAATCTTCTCACAAGAGCCCTCCAGTACTCAGCTAATTGTATCACACTGTCATATGCAAAACGAACCAAAACATATCCAATTCTTAGCTTCTAGACAACTTGCCTTTATTGCACAATCTCTGATGGTAAAGATCCCTAAAAGATAGGAATTCTTGCCTTCCTTGACTACGCAAGTATCATGGGCACTCCAATGGGTGTTTGGTTGCAAGTGTGCAAGCCAATATTCCTACAACAAGTAGTCAACTTCCCTTTCACCTAGAACTCAACTGGGTCTCCACTGGATCTGACATGCATGCAGTTAATAATAGTAAATCCTCAGTTGCATGTGATATCACTAATTGTGAATTAATTAATATTTAATTCACTTGATCTCTCACTAGTGTATCTTAAGTTACAACTAACACAACTGAGTTTAACTCACTTAACTGAGTTAAACTATTTACAACTTGCACCACTACACTTCGAACTCTGTTACAACTAGAATTACTTTGCATGCCTCACCAACAACCTCTAACTTGAAATCCACTAGCTAACTGAATTTATCACTTTCAGTTAACTGATTCAAGTCCACATTGAGAATAGATTAAAGTTTAATGTAAATCTTAATTAAGGGATAACCAAAATAGACATGCACCCAAAAATAACACTGTGGGCCCCACCCTAGTCTGGGTGCTTAATGCAACTAGGTGCTCAATGCACTGGGTGCTTAATGAATTGGACGTGGGCGCTGAATTTTCTTGTTGAATCTCAACACTCCCTCTCAACAAGAAAGGGATTATCCTTCACCCCGATCCTGTCTCTATGGTATTCGAATTTTCTCCTAGTGAGGGCCTTCGTCAAAATATCTACATCTTGATCTTTCATGGGAATGTAGTGAAGCAACGTTATTCTTCTCTACACACAATCTCTGAGATGATGGTACCAAATATATATATGCTTGGACCTATCATGAAACACAGGATTAATCGAGAGTTTAATGCAACTCTTATTATCACAATGAATCACTGTCGGATCCATCTGAGAACCAAAAAAACCAACCAAGATCTTTCTCATATAGATAAACTCACATGCAGCTTGACTTGCTGCCATGTATTATGCTTCTGTTGAACTGAGTGCCACAGATCGTTGCTTCTTGTTGTACCAGGAAACTGTTATCGATCCAGTGGTAAAGATCCCCCGTGATGTGCTCTTTCTTTCTGATGGACTATCAACCCAATCTGCATCCGTGAAGCCATGCAGCTTCACTCCCTCTGTCTGTCTATACCACATACCATACTTTGATGCGCCCCTCAGGTATCTCAGGACATGCTTCCTCGCCTTCCAAAAAATCTTGGTAGGCTTAGCCGTAGCTTGACTCAACAAGTTAAATGTGTAGAAAATGTTTGGTCTCGTGTTCACCAATTACATTAGTGAACCCACTAACTGTCAATAGGCAGTAGCATCCACTACCTCTCCAGAAGTGGCATCCTCTTTCCTCCAATTTCTTGGAAGAGAAGTATCCATGGGTTTGCAGCTATACATGTTAAACTTACCCAGTATCTCATTTGCATACTTGCCTTGAGACACAAAAACTTTACCATCCCGCTACCATATTTCCAATCCAAGGAAATAATGAAGGATTCCCATGTCCTTCATTTCGAACTCCCTTGCAAGATACTCCCTGCATGAGTGTATCTGTTGTTCATCACCAGTCAAAATGAGATTATCAACATAAAGAAAAATGATCAATAACTTAACCTCAACCACAATCTGGTACAGGTTTGCATCTGCTTAACTTTTGATGAAGTCCAGTTCGGTGAAATAGTTGTCTATCTGAGTGAACTAAGCACGGGGTGCTTGCTTAAGCCCATACAGTTTTCTTTTGAGTCTGCACACATGCGACTCACTATTAATATTTTGAAAACTTTAGGCTGCTCTATGTACACCTCTTCCTCAATGATCCGATTAAGAAACACAATTTTCACATCCATCTGATGAATGCGCTAGCCGATTTGCGCTGAGAGTGCAAGGATGGATCTTATGGAAGAGTACCTTGCAACAAGTGCAAAAGTCTCATCATAATTTATCCCCTCGATCTGTGAGAAACCTCGAGCCACAAATCTGGCCTTTTATTTCTCCACTTATTTGTGTACCTTCTTCACATGGCTGGAAATAAAAAAGACACCATACCATACCAGACATTCATGAATGAAAGTATATCCTCGTAGAGGGTCCGTTGGTTGTCTCATTAAGAAAGGTAAGATAAAAACAATTATTTCTCAAGGGAAAGATGGGTAGGATGAGGTAGAAAATGTTGGGCAAGCATCAAATAGATTTGCGTATCTTTCAAAATCCTAAGGTTTTTGTTTTTTCGAATGAGGAAATAAAGTTGTGTCTCTTTCAATCCTTTTCAACATCTTAGTTTGGGTGTCTTTCAAACTCCTAAGTTTGTGTGTCTCTTATACCCCCCTAGTTTATAGTCTTGTCCTATATTGGAACACAAGACCTGTGGGAACCAAACCTCCCCCACCTAACCATTGTACCACATTCTCGAGATTAAACCCATAAGTTAGATGGAGCTAGGAGATGGCCGTTAGAGGGTGTTGATAGTTGGAATGCTTCACCAATGGTTAGGGGATCTCCCCAGTGTAAAGATCCAATTAGACCTTACACCGTTTGGGATAGGAGTCTCATCTGGTATGTGGGCCTAGTTGCCACCATGCTTCTTTGTCAATTTGTTTTGGGCGGAATAAGTGAAAGAAAGGAAGCCTTTTTAAAAAAAATATTACCTCAATGTAATAAACTTCTCATTACACCCTTGGCTCCTTAAGTGGACAAGGTTTTTTTTTTTCACCTAAAGAAATCATGCCTGGAGCAGCTCTCAAGCGTACATAGTCCTGCCCGGGATTAGACTAAGAACCTTGTGGGGCCCAAAACTCCCCACCTAACCGTTGGATCACATCCTTGGGACTGACTTAAAGAAAGAAAGAAAGAAAGTCTTGTTAAATCTTATGATAGATAAAAAGTTATAATAGCGTTATGAAATGCTTTAACCAAGATAGACAAAGAATATATCAACAAGTAAGGAAGTAAACGTGAATCTTAAAGAAATAATGATAACAAGCTTTAGTTAAGATGCATGAATAAAAGAATATATTTATTATCGAATATGAATGAGTTCTTAATCAATAAAAAAGTGTGAAAAATCTGAATCAACAAACTACTCTAGATAAGATGTAAGATCTTATTGAGAAGCAGTGAATGGAGAGACACGCTAGGGTTTGTATTTGTTCCTACGTTGTGAAATGTGTTGTCGTCGAGCTATTTCTCTCTCATGTTTCACATGGTGAACAATGTCATGGGGAGGTCGAACTTGGTCACAAGCATGGCCTAGGTCGTGGTCACCTTTGGGTCTTACATGTGGGGATTCAGTCGTTTTAATGCAGTTGTGTGAAAAAGGGCCATGGAGACAAATGTAGTTGAAGTCCTGTGAATGCTTCCTCTGTTAGGGGCGTGTCAATGAATGCACTCCATCTTCCAAACATTGATAAGCGCCTAAAAAACTCTTTGGATGCCAACATCTCAGACATGGTATCGGCATGGAAGGGGAGGTTGTCAGGTTTATTGACTATTCCTTTCTCTCTTAATTCTTTAGATTTTGATGAATACTCTATCTTGAAAATTGTGATGATGCAGGATTTTACACGTTTGGTTGTATCACCTCCCCATTTTCCCTTATCTGTCTCAGTTGTCAAATAGGCAAAGCCTGAAAATAACCTTTTTCATTTTTTCCTAAAAAAATATAAATGGAAAGACAATCCTCATTTGTATCAGGGATTCTAATCTGGTGGGAAAAACTAAAAAAGAGTATTCATAGTACGTTGGGAATCCCTACATCCTCTCAATGTCTAATTTTTGAAGGGAGACTACTACATAATTTCTTTTAGATGAAATATTTTTGCATCCTGAGGAACACCACGATTATATTGAATCTAATGTTGTAGGGTGGTTCTTTGGGACCCATGAGTCCTAGTGGATCCATGTCTTTCAAGGATGCAATGAAAGGGAAAGCCCCCATCCCAAATGAAGAGACTCAAAATATGTCAAACCCTTGTATTGTGTGAAGAAATTATACAACATGCATGTATATCTTGGATTCACCCTATCTAACAATGTACTAAAGTTAAATACTGGATCTCTTCTACAAATATTTTGTGGAATTAAAAACACAATCGCTAATCACATGAACATGAAGAAAGATCAAGCACACACAACACAGATAATATCCCGGGGAAATATTACAACTAAAAACCCCCCTATCTTCTATTGTATATTAAGCATGGATCGTGAAACAATTACATACAAAACTCTGCTCACAAGAGCCCTCTAGTACTCAGCTAATTGTCTCAGACGGTCATATGAAAAACTGACGAACACATAGCCAATTCTCAGCCTCTAGACAACCTACCTTGCTTGTGCAATTCCTGATGGTAAAGATCCCTAAAAGATAGGAATTATTGCCTTCCTTGACTGTGCAAGTATCATGGGTACTCCAATGGGTGTTTGGTTGCAAGTGTGCAAGCCAATATTCCTACAACTGCTACTCAACTTCCCTTTCACCTAGAACTCAACTGGGTCTCCACTGGATCTGACATGCATGCAGCTAATAATAATAAATCCTCAGTTGCATGTGAGATGACTAATTGTGAATTAATTAATATTTAATTCACTTGATCTCTCACTAGTGTATCTTCAGTTACAAATAACACAACTGAGTTTAACTCACTTAACTGAGTTAAACTATTTACAACTTGCACCAACTCATGCACCACTGCACTTCGAACTCTATTACAACTAGAATTACTCTGCATGCCTCACCAACAACCTCTACTCGAAATCCACTAGCTAAATGAATTTATCACTTTCAGTTAACTGATTCAAGTCCACATTGAGAATAGATTACAGTTTAATGTCCATTTTAATTAAGGGATAACCAAAATAGACATGCACCCAAAAATAGCACTGTGGGCCCCACCCTAGTCTAGGTGCTTAATGCAACCAGGTGCTCAATGCATTAGGTGCTTAATGAACTAGGCATGGGTGCTGAATTTTATTGTTGAATCTCAACACTCCCTTTCAAAAATAAAGGGATTATCCTTCACCCCGATCCTTTCTCTATGGTATTTGAATTTTCTCTTGGTGAGTGTATTCATCAAAATATTTGCATCTTGATCTTTCATGGGAATATACCGAAGCAACATTATTCTTCTCTTCACACAATCTCTTGGATGATGGTACCAAATATCTATATTCTTGGACCTATCATGAAACACATGATTAATCAAGAGTTTAATGCAACTCTGATTATCACAATGAATCACCGTCAGATACATTTGACACTAGAAAATTTGGCCCAATTTCTGACGGCCACTTCGTCGCTATTTCGACACATAGTCGTCGCAAGAGTGACATTTCGAGGCCGGACAAAACGTGGTTAGCCATTACATCGCAATTATAATGCTTTGCCAAAGTGTCGCAATACCGACACTTTTTCCGACGTTTCCAAACAACTGTCGCTCTTCCGACGTTTTCCAAATCGTCGCTCTTCCAACGTTTGTAAACTGTCGCAATTCCGATGATATGTGGTTCGACGTTTTGAACGTCGCTTTTTCGACGTTTGTAAATTGTTGCTCTTCCGATGTTTTTCAACTGCTGCTCTTGCGACGTTTGTAAACGGTCACTATTCTGACGATATGTGGTCCGACATCTTCAATGTCGCTCTTCCGATGCTTATTAAGGTGTCGCAATACCGACACTTTTCCGAAGTGTCACAACACCGACGCTTTGCAGAAGCGTTGCAATACTGATGCCAGGAAGAACTGTCACAATACCGATGGGCACTTAAAATTAAAAAAAAAATGCAACGTCGCAAGACCGAAGAAAAGGGAAAATGTTCAAGGCGTCGGAAGACTGATGTTTATAAGGCGTCGGAAGAGCGACGCTTACAAAGCGTCGGTATACCGACGGCGGGTTCAATTAAAAAAAATAAAAATGAAACTTTAAAACAGGACAGTAAATTGAATTTTCACGTAAATTGAGGGTCTATACTATATATCACAACTGTTCCCATAATGAAAACCTCAATAATTAAATGTGGAAGTTGTTCCTGGTTATAAAATGCGCTTTAGGCCATGAGAAATTCCTTCTACCAAAGGTTTCTCTCCTTACATTTAATCCCCACAAAAGAACCTTGTCTTGTATCCAGTACTATATATTGGACTACGGCATAACCCACAAGCCCTTAGCATACTTTACATCTATTTAGTCCAACATGTATATATATATTTTCCTAGCCCACAAGGTCTTATACATCCTCAAGTTTACGCTTCTATGGTTCGAACTTATTAACTCACGGAATATCCCAATTCCCGACCATTTGGTTTTATCTCTAAGGACCCAGACTTTATATAATACAAGACGTCATTCATTCAAAGGTTCGACCTTGATTATAATACCCAACCACTGCATAATTGAAACGAACTCGGGCCCACACAACATTAAATTAAATGACTTGCAATGGAATAAATGCTCACCATTCCATTAACAAACCTGACTACCAATGGGGTCCCACAGTACAACGTACCTTGACTAATGCCCGAACGGATCCAATGGTCCACAATGCGTCGCGCTCCAACAACCCTTTAGGCACATATCAGATGGCTATCGCGCTACGAAAATGCGCGAGGGTTAATATTCACAAGTTGCGCTATATAAGTGGTTTTTCCAAACCACTCTAAGCCATGTGTCCACCGGAGGCCCTAATCGCGTTTTTTTGACAATTCTAATCACTGCTCTCACGGTCGCGTGATACCACTGGTTTCTGTCCTGAAGACCGCCCTCACTATTCATTCAGGGTTCTGCTTCTCTCTACGTTCGAGGTTCCGCACCATTCCATTTAAAATAGTTCCTTCGTGTTATAAAATCAATACGCATTTATTTATATAACTGCCTTCGCTCTTGCTTATTCTAAATAGGTCTGGATAAACCCCAGAAATTCACCAATGCACAGTTTCGTATGAAGTCGAATGTAACTGCTTTGCATCTCATTCTAACTATGCCCACGAACCTTTACTCTTTAGCGCTCGGCAACTTAAATTTGAAAGCCATTCTCATTTTCCGGGTGAGCCAATACAAGTTAGACTCGTACTATAGTCCTGATCCGAATTCACTTATTCAATCGGATATGCTTCTAATCCATGGACTAAGTACCAGATCCTTAATTCAAATTCCCTTTTGTGTCATCGACCCTTGCAGTGGTTGATGACTACAATTTCTTTCTAATCTCCCTCAGAAACATATGTAGCCCCTCTTAGACTGTAATTAACATCGACATTTCAATCATATGCAAGATCTCGCTTCAAAACCCAATTACAGAACATATTCATACACATTTCACAGAGATTCAAACATTTTCACATAGGAATTAAATCAACAATGCACATGTAATACTGGGACAGTTCTTTTATAATATATAAATGAGTTTACTTATAGAACTTCAACTTGTGCTACTTCTGCACTCTCTCTTTCACAGAAACTCGAAGCATTCCTCACGCATATAGTTCATATAACAAATTCTTAACACAGGGTTTTTACCACACATACATCAACCAATTCATGCACATGACTCAAAATCAATACTTTCATATATGCAATTGAAACCTACTTACAAAATTCTGATTTGGCCAGATCCTCTGTTCGATGGCCCTCCTACTACACTCTACTTTGCCTCTCTATCTCTACAGCTCTGTGCAGGTCTATGCAAGTCTGTCTTCTTAATGCCTATTAGGAATACATAGTACAAAAAGTATTGGAATACTGTAATATGTCTTAGCATGGACTTTAGTAATAATTTTGACTCTTGAGATTGTTTTGATATCAATTAAGTATTTTTTGGATAACACTTTCATGTAACTGCATAATATTGGAATACAAATTACTTGATTAACAAACAAGTAGACAGTCTCATCTATTTGTAAAGTAACTTGAGCGCCTTAAGAGAGTGCTCTTTATTCTCTACTGAAATAAAGAAAGCATTTTTTTTCCTTGGAAGGAAATATTGTAAACACACAAAGGTATATAAAATTTTTAAAATGTATAGATTTTTTGATATTATTTTGCACAAAATGTGCTTTTCCTGGGGAAACACACCTGCACTTTCCTTCATTCCATGGATGGTAGACATAGTAAACCAGATTCTTTAAAACTCAAGGTCAGGTCAGCATCTCGATAACAATTGGCTCACTAAGTAAGCATATCACATAGTGGGATTTGAACCCAACTTAAGCAAGGGAGGAAGCAACATTCCCTCTCAACCACTCAAACTACACCTAATTGGCAACAAAAATTGTCACTTAATTTCGGTTAAGCCGTGAATGAGCACAAAGGATAACCAACTTTGGGTGAATACAAAATACCAAACAAATTCGTTTTATTTTCATATTTTAAGAAACCAAAATTGTTGGATCCACTTATGAATCATGATGCTTGGGATTCTTTTCATGGATGAGGGATATGTCTTGATCTACACAGTAGACAAGTACGAAACATATCTCGGGAAAATCCTAGTGGATCAGGATCCAATCTGGGGATCCATCCCTCAGGACCAACAGATCCAGTAACACAACTTTAAGTGCTATTCTGCTGTTGAGGCAAATATACAATGACTATAAATGCCACCATAACTGTAATATGTTCATGCACTTCAACCATGTAGGAGGCAATGGGAAGGAACTAGGGATGATTATACAATCAAATTGCACATGGTTGATCCAAGTAATAATTAGATACTCAACATTAGGAATCCATCCTTCTCAAATGAGGCCAAAGAGAATTGGAATCGAAATTAATAGCACCATTGGAGAAAGATGTGTTGAGATTCTTGTTTATGAGCTCTCAACCCAATAGTAATTTGCCTATGCTTCATGACTCAAACACTAATGCCATAGCCCATGGTCCATCATTCATAGTTCTTGACATTTGATGAGATTTACCAATTTTTTGAGTTGACTATCCATTTTCACTTTGCCTCAACCCGTTTCACAGTTTTGGCCTCCCTTACTCATATACTCCATGGGATTTGAACATGGATCTCATCCATGAAAACCCAATATCTCTACCATTAATCCTAACCCATGTTGAGGGCACTGACATTTCAACTCACCTACTGGAAAGGATTCAAATTCCACACAAGCTAATTATTCTTTGTTCAAACTTAATCTTTGGTAAATTTTAATTTCAATAAATGCAAAGCAACTTATCTTAATTTAAGTCTGCAATTTCTCGAGTTGTAGCTGGGCTTAATGTAAGTTGTTCAATATAACTTTAAACATCAATGTAAACTAATGCAAAACGTATACCTTTTTTTAGAAAAAGAGATTCATTCAAAAAATACATCTTAAGCATAACATTTTGATATTTACTGTACCAGATTCCTTCAATGGCTCTACCAAGTAATGAGGAAGTCAATTGTCATGCAAGTCCATGGCTTAGATCATACACGTTCAAAAAAACCTTGTATCCTTCCTAAGACTCACCGAAATTAGAGTTTTCCATCAAGCTCTCTGCCCAAATTAGGGGCATGGAGAAAAAAATGAGTTGAAGGAAGAAAAATGTATGAAAATCAGTCCTTAGGGGTAGAGAAAGCCATCTTTATCTGTGAACTTGAGAGAGGACCAATGTTTGATGAAGAAGAGGTGGATGAGAGACAAGATAAGAGTTTCATGGAAAAAATAAGAAGTTCAATTCAGAATAGAGGAGAAATGTCAATCCTATAGGCATCAATAGGGGAAAATGAGCGTCAATTTTTTCAGTCTAACTGTTTATATGAGTGTTTGTTTGCAGGACTTGAAGAATATGAAGATGAACGAGTACAAGAAGTTGTCATAAAGGAGAAAGAAAAAAAAAAATTCTCTTGAAAACAAATGCAATACAAATAAAAATTCATGGACCTCAAATAAACAGGGTAGAGGACCAACTGAAGGAAAGCTCCAAGATTTCACAAGATGGAATAGATGGCAATCAAAATTCTAAAAAAATTATGTTATGGCAATGTCAAATGTATAGAGATCCAGCCTAGTACAAGTCTTTTATGAACTATGGATGCATGTACAGAGAGAAATTGAAGAAGCATCTCTGATTTGTAATAATGATCTCAGGTTTCAATATGAAGACGAGATAAAGCAAATGAATGACAAGTCTGATATGAAAAGGTGTATAACATACTTGGAAAAGAAACATACAAGAAAACATCAATATGGACAAAAAACCTACTTAAGAACAATAATATACAAGGATGTCAAAGAAATGAAGGCCAAAACAGGGGACATGGAGCCGAATTCCAAAGAATTTTTTGAATTTTCAGAAGTTGCAGGTCAAGAACAAGGTAAAAGACTCATTGATAAGCTTGAAGAAGGATCCAGAAACTATAAGACAAAGCAAGGGAAAAGGAAGTTGCTTGAGGATTTTCTTAGAGACAAGATCATGGGTTCAAATCAAATTAACTGACTCAGAATAGCTTCCCTCTATCCAGATGTATCGAGGAAGGAGAGGGGATTACACAAGGATTTCCTTTCAAAACAAAAAGCCATTGCTACTATAACTGTACAGTACCACAATCAACACTTTGCAACAATTAACCATGTGCTAATCTATAATTCTAAACTCGTACACATATGCATGAAAGACTTAGAAAAGTTCAATCATTTTGTCCATCCTTATAGTAAGGCTTTACGTCAACCAAATGGTAAGCCAGCCAGCAAGTCCATTGGCATGAGAGAAAGAAACTTTTCTTCCTAGAGGAGGGAACTATCATGGTGGTGCCAATCAATTAATGTTTGTAGTTCGAGCAGGTTTTTTACAGGCCTAAGTGTCTAGGCATGCATAAGTTGCCCACAATTAAAGAATTTTTTAGCATAATTTCAATTACCTCACTCAAGCCCTGTGCAGCTCCTGATTGCTCAACATTGCTGTTATCTGATTTTAGAGTCTCCAGTAACCAAGGCACCAAATCCAGGAAGTTCTCTTCACCCATGCCCCTTATGAGCGACCCAAGAGCTCTAGCTGCAACACCACATACTTCTGGTATAGGGTCTGCAAGAACCTGTGCAGAATTTAAATTAATTAGAAATGTCTGAACAAAATATCTCAATAAGACACATACAGGGAAAAAGATTATGCCAATACCTTCTTCACTTTAGGAAGCATCAAGCTTATATATAGTAGCATATCCTTTAGCTCTGTTACCAAAGACACATGTTTCCAAAAATCTGGGCTTCTTTCTTTGCACGTATCTGCACTTCTTTCCCTAAGACCGTGGTGGACTATAGGCACCAACAATGCTAGTGATGGAGCATCAATAGTATTGACAAATGTTGTTTGCACTTATGGTAAGAGATAAAGGAATACAAGATGTTGGTAATAAATAAACAACATCAAATCTCACAAAAAATGGTATAGAAGGCCTGACACAAAACTTTAAAAAATACCTGCAGAAGAATGTCAAGGGAATGCTTTGTGTATTCATTGGGATCTGAGATACTCAAGAGTAATGATGAAACTAGTGCAGATATTTCAGGGTTCTTGATTACACTACGCGCGCACACAAATAATATTATTCGTCTAGACAATCAAATGTGCCATATAGTAGGGTTCCAACAAGGGGGAAAAGGCGATGAAGCCAAGTGAAGCTTAGCCAGTGTAACACCTACAACGAGTGATAGCAGTGCAGCTTCTATGGTAAGGTCTGATCAGGCTTATAAGCTCCCACAGAGGCCACTATGCATTTGTTTCATCAGATCGGGTTGGTAATGGGTTCTAGTCCCAATAGAAAAAATTACAAGTAGACCCATGAGACAAGATCCTGAAAAAAAAGCTAAAACGCCAACCAAAATTCTTGTTGTATTGAAGAGTAAGATACCTGTTTTTGGAGTTGTGGAGTTGAGAGCAATGTAGAGATCCTCACACTGTCCATGGTGCCAGATCTATGAGCACGGTTGGGGGCACAAATCTCCCGCATCCTTCCTCCAAACCTACAATAGTATGGCTGCATCCTTCCTCAAAACCGGCGATAGTATGGCCGCATCTTCCCTCCTTCCCTGAACAAACCATGCAACCAGAGGGAAATTAAAAATTTTGATATTTGAAAATTTTTGACATTTTGAAATGAAACACGTGTGTTTTTTTTAATGCCACTCAAATTAATTTAAAAAAATATATTTTTTAATAATTATAATAATTTTTAAATAATTAAAATAATTTCTAAATAATTAAATGTTTGTTTATTTTGATTCTTTAAAAATATTTACAATAAAAAAAATAAAACATATTTTTTTGAGAAGCAATTAAAATTATATGAGTGAATGATAGCTATTGTAACAAATAGACTTGAAGATCATCTTCTCTATAGTAGCCATCATTTAAAGACATTACTGGAAGCCAAATCAATACTCTTGATAGATTCTCTTTCCTTTTAAAAGTAAGTTATCCTCTATGCTCTATGTCTGCAATCCAAAAGTCTATATCCTAATTTGAGACTATGGTCTGAAGCATCTTTCCAAAAGTTCTGTAGGCTGAATCCTAAAGGAATCTAGGAAAAAGACTGAAAGAATAAATCCTACATCTCTTTGAAGCTAATCTCTCGACCAAGTTACAGAAACAAGCACTTATGATGACACCAAACAATTCCATGTGACTATACATGACATTCGATACAATATTCTTTGTGATTTATGGAAGAAGATGAAAGAATATCCAATGAAGTTTAAAACCTCTTAACCATCTATTATAACTCGCTCTTGCTTAAGGTTGAAGGTCAAGTTTATGATAATCATCTTTACAAAAGGATAAATATTTTATGGGAAAATGAAGGTAGAAAATGAAGCAGAACAGAATTTGGAAGAGTACCATATATATGTGAGCTGTGATCTGAAGTATCAAAGATCATATGAAAATAAATTTGTTGAATCATCTAATCTCAAAAGATTGGGACAATTGTTTACAATAGAAAAACACAAGAAGCATTCACAATAGACCTGAACCTATGACTTCTTTGGTGGCATCTGAATCTTTTATGGCATTATAGTATACTAAATTTTTGTGACACTCTGACATACAAGTTTTGAAATCTTTGTGGCATTATGCTTATGTGGTAGTTGAGTTCTATGACATATCTCTCTCTTTATATGATTCTTTGTGGCATGATTCATTGTGCTAAAATGAATGTCAAAAGGTACATAATGATGCAAATTTTAGAGACACCTTTTCAATAACACAGAAGTAGCCCTCGCTCAAGTAAAACCTTATTATTTGAAGATGCATGAAGAACGAAGTATTGTGCGGAGGTTTCATGATTCAGGGGCATTAGACACTAGCCATCAATGTGGAGGATTGTCCACATGTTGTGGCTAGAAGGATTCAAAATTATTCAAATTGTAACAACAAGGTGTCAATACCTTAGTTGTCTGTTGCTTTTAGAATAGTTAGGGTCAGTCTAGAAACTGTAGAAGTCGAACAGTTTTGGTTTAAGTCCATCTTTTCAGTTTCCACTGTTAGAATATGATGTAATTAGTCTTTTAGGTTAAAGAAATAAAACGGTCCCCAAAGGAACCGAAAACTTATGTAATTGATTATAAATTGTAGCCCTGATATGGTGAAAGGGGGGTTTTGGCAATGACAGGTTCAATTGAGAAACTGTATTCTATGTTGAATAAGATTTAAGCCTTATTGTCTAACTGTGCATGTGCTATTGGCATTCTGCGATGAATTACTCCTTTTACATTATGAACTCTGTGTATAACTTGAAGAAAAAAAATGTTGTGTTAAATCTCTTGTAGCCCTCTTTGTTTGTGGCTGAGTTCAGGTTCCCAGTGATAAATCCAAATGTGTTAAATTGATATAGAAACCCTGTATGAGGCCAAGAGTGAGTCCGTTGGCTGAACGAGTTTGTAGTGGTTCTCAGCCAAATGAAGAATATTGAGTCTGTGTACAAGGCGTCGAGCTCTATGTGCTTAGACCAGGCTTTATAGGAGTGAAACCCATGTTATCCTTTGTTTACCATAGAAATTTGAAATTCTGTTGAAGGTAGGAAAATAACGTGTTTTATGGTGAGTTGAACGATATTATTGAGGCTTGACCTGGAGTTATCAAGGCGGAGTTATTACGTTTAATGGCATTAACCATGGTGAAAGTCTGGTTGAGCACTGTTCAAAACCTAGGAGTGGGTTTGTGAAACCAAAACCACCCTCATCGCGCAGCCTTTGGGCCAGAGTGAAACCATTTTAAAAAATGCCATCCTATAATATGTCACCATGTCACTGGGGTAATACCGCCCACATCGCATTTTTTTGAAGTGTTAAAGCCATGCATGCAAAAAAACATGATATCAACGTGAGTTGTCTGATCGGGAGGCCAATAGATCCGACGAATATCGCGCGGTCAGTAGCACGGAAGTTAACTCCAAGTAAAGACCGACGGTTTTGTGTTAATTCAACATTTATTTAAATTGCGTTGGACGTGTGGGACCAGGAACCACCATATAATATAATGTTGTGTTAATGTATAACCATAGTTGGATGCTATAAGCGCGGGTGTATATAATTAAAAGAGTCGGACCCCTTTTTGTAGTGTTAAGCGCTAAGGTTCGAAAAATGAATGTGGGTTATTATATTTGCCTTAGGAGGTTGGATAAAGAGCTTTGATTGTTGGGCATTCATTCAATATTCATACAAAGGAAAGGCTCCAAAATAAAATAAGTAAAGCGCTTTATTTAAAGGGCCAACCTTATAATAGAAGGTATATATATGTATGGTAATGCGCGCTGAATTTAAATTATCAAAGGGAAAATACATATTTGGGTTACAATAAAGTTTGGCTAAAGTAATTATTTATCAATTTCTATGAAATTGATAAATAAAATTTGAAAAAGAAAAAAAAATAGACTTCCTTGGTTTAAGTAGAAGTTGTGTTAAGTGAAATTGTTGACACAGAGAGAGTGACCAGCTCTCCTTAGTGCCCAGGTTCAAAAACAAATTTGCTGTCA